>CAJNOI010001286.1:0-16656 GCA_905250115.1 Adineta steineri | reverse complement strand
TATATATATATACATAATAATAATTAGTTTTTATAGTTCTAAAACTATGACGATGCATTGCCAATTATTATATTTTATTATATTATTATCGATGACAATAATCAAATCGAATACATCATTTCTATATAATACAAATGATAATTCAAAAATAGTTTTCGATTGTATTGATTCGCATGTAATTGATGATCGTGATCCAAATCAACATGTTTTGTTTCGAACAAATCATCTAGTACCTTATTGTCGACGTCCATTATCAATTGATCCTATTAATAAAATACAAGGACATATAGAAAATACATACACATTTAAAAGCTTAATGTTACAAGGAATTACGAGTGACGATCTTTTTCAATGGTCAGTATCAATTGATATGATTGAACTATATTCTATATATCTCATTACAAATGATGCAAAATTTGGTGAATATATTTTTAATAATTGTTCATCATTATGGTTTGGTTCGAATTGTCAATATACATTTAATTTAAATGTTTTTATTGAATCATTTGGGGATTTTGTAAAATCTTCATTCAAAGCTCGTAAAGATTATATGGGAAAAGTTTTGATACATACTTGTTATCCTCATTTATCTGGATGTTATCGTGGTCCTGAACCGATGTGTTTAGATTGGCGTGAAATATGCGATGGAAAAATCGATTGTATTGGAGAGAAATTTGGTATAGATGAACAATATTGTAATGAACTTGAACTAAATGAATGTAAAGAAGATGAATATCGATGTCATAATGGAGCACAATGTATTCCGCTTGAATTCTTTCGTGATAGTCGAACAAGTAAAGATTGTTTGGATGGAACAGATGAAACTGAAAATTTTCGTATATCGTCATTTTCGATTCCGGAAAAATCTTTACAATGTATCGATTCAATGATATTCGCTTGTGAAGAAGGAACATGTCGTCAACCACATTTATTTTCATGTGGCGATGGAACTTGCGTAAAATCTAACTTTGGTTTTGATCCTGTTAGTATTAGACAAAGTATTTGTATAGGTACAAGTCGTAGTATCTACTATCTTCAAGCAATTTTTAAATCAGCCAAACAATATCCGGATGATTGTTATCTTTTATTATTTTGTAAACTCGGTTTTTATTACATTCTCCAAAATGATGCATACAATATAGAAGATTGTTTACATGCAGATTGGTCATCAATAAACTGTACATTAGAACACCTTTCATTTCCTCTTGAACCTATTTTACATGGTTATTTTCAACCGATTTATTTAACTAAAAGCTTGATCGAAAGTGATAATGATAATGGATGGCCAATATATATCTGTACTGATCCAAGATTATGTTTATATTTGCCAAAAACAATAAATAATATCAATGGTTTAAATTGTCGTTCACCTCCAATATTATCCTTCAACAATCCGGGTTTGTCATATCATTTGAGAAAAGATGCTACGATTTGTGAATTAATGGGAAATATTAATGAATATCAATCAAATTCATCATTATTTTATTGTGAAAAATCTCATAAATATATATCAAAACATCGTCTCATTGATGGTATTCAAGATTGTTATTATAATGAAGATGAACTTTATAAAGATAGTTGTTTATTAAATGATACTCAACGTTTTAAATGTACATCAGAAACAAAATGTTTATCACCTATAGGTATTGGCCTTGATCAACCTCAATGCAAAAATAGAGAAGATGAAAATTTTGACAATCAAGAAATATTTATATATTCACGTCTTTGTAATGATATACATGGTTTTGCAGAATTAGTACCAGAAGATGGTGAAACCGATGAAACTAATTGTGAATGGTGGCCTTGTCTTACACCGTACACTCGATGTGATAATATTTTTCAATGTGCTAATGGTATCGATGAATTAAATTGTCCTAATGTTAATTGTAATATTAATGAATTTAAATGTCAAATTATTAATTCATCTGATAATTATTATTGTATTCCTCAAGAATATATTTATGAAGAACCAATCGATTGTATTAATCATGATTTTCATTCTAATCTCTGGCGAAAAATATTTTATTCAAATAATTTGACGTTTAATATTAATAAAAAATATATATCATGGAAAGAAAAGACTTGTTTAACAAAAAATGATATTTGTAATAATTCATTGACTAATGATCAACAATTAATATGTAATATTGTTGAAAAAGAAAATATTCGTATTAACCCTAAATTCTTAATAAATTTGTATAATAATGAAACATTCTGTCGCATGGTAGATCATGATGCTGTCTATAACAGTGGTCTTTATTATTTTTCTACATGGAATTTGGGATATTTACCATCGATAATAAATGAAACATTATCATCATCTCAACAATCTATTAATATTAAACCAAAAAAATCTCTTCAAATCAATACCAGTATTGAATTAATTGAATATTGTAATCGTGGAATTGTTCTATTCGAAGGTAAATCTTATGAAAAGAAATGTTTATGTCCACCTAATTATTACGGTGATCGATGTCAATGGCAAAATCAACGTATTAGTTTAACATTTCAAATACTTACATTAGGTACACTTGAAAATAAACTTTCTATTTATGACATATTTATTTATTTAATTGACGATCAAAATCAAATAATACATAATTATGAAAAAATAAATTATTTTCCAACAATAGATGGTACTACAAAATATAATCGTTATTTACTTTATCCTGATCAACCAAAAAATCCTAATTATACATATTCAATACGTATTGATATTTATGAAAAATTAATATTAAATTATTATGGAAGTTGGTATTTATTTATTCCATTTTCATTTTTACCAGTTAATCGTATTGCAACACAAATTCGTATTCCATCAGAAAAATCTCAATCATTAAAAAAATGTTCAATTCAATGTGGAAACCATGGACAATGTTTTAAATATATTAATTCACCCAAAGAATTTTGTCATTGTGATCAAGGTTATTCTGGTCGATTTTGTCATTTAACATATCAACACTCATGTTCACCAGATTCAATTCCTTTAAATTCATCAATTTGTTTATGTCCATTAAATAAATTTGGTTCAAAATGTTATTTACAACATAAGTATTGTCGATTTAATAATAACCCATGTCAAAATAATGGTCTATGTACTCCTATGAATTATCATATAAACCATAATGATTTTATTTGTTTATGTCCTGAACATTTTACTGGATCTTATTGTGAATATCAATCAAGTAAAATTAATATTTATTTTAAAATCAATTCAATTCCACAATTAATCTTTGCTCATTATATTATTTCACATCATGATAAAAAACATGAAAGAATAACAATGATTAAAAAAATTCCATCTGATCGAAATTCAATTGAATTATCTTATAAAACTCCATTTAATTTATTATTTATTGAATTTGAAAATAATTATTATCTTACTGTAGTACGAGAAAAATCAATTCAATATGAACATATTTCTACTGATATAAATGTAGATAATAAGTGTGAAAATATAACGAAATTCTTAAATTCAACAGTACTTAATTATAAAAATCTTCGTCGATTAAAATATTATCAATTACCATGTGTAGAAAATGCAAAATTAAAATGTTTTTATGATAATGCATACATGTGTGTTTGTGATAACTCACGATATTCAAATTGTTTTGACTTTACTCATAATATGTTTTATAATTGTCAAGGTTATAATTATTGTGAAAATAATGGCAGATGTTTTCAAGATAGTACAACTTATCCAACAACTTCAATATGCATGTGTGAACAATGTTATTATGGAAATAAATGTCAATTTAGTACTATAGGTTTTAGTAAATCACTTGATGTTATATTTGGATATCATATAAAACCATTTATTTCATTTACAAAACAATCCAATGCAGTGAAAATGACTGCATCGATAACAATTATAATGTTAATATTTGGTATTATTAATGGAGTATTATCAATATTAACTTTTAAAAAAGAATCATTACTTAAAGCAGGTCGTGGAATATATTTATTAACAAATTCAGTTATATCAATATTAACAATAATTATATTTACAATTAAATATTTTCAACTGATTGTTTTTCATATGAAACTTATAACAAATATATCATTTATTCATGTTAATTGTCTATTAACCAGGGGCGTAAGTCAGGTGTCAGAGCAGGGGGGGTGCAAGGGGGGTACAACCTTTTTTTTTCTATTTTGGCGACCAAAAAAACGAAATTTTCAAAAGTAGGGGGGGCGCAAACCCCTTTTTTCCTATTAGTTTTCCAAAGCAGGGGGGGTATTGCGCCCCACGCGCCCCCCCCTATTTACGCCACTGCTATTAACTGATGTATTATTAAAAGTTCTTCTTAGTTTTGGTGATTGGTTAATTGCATGTGTTGCTATTGAAAGATCATTAAATGCTATACAAGGAATATATTTTAATAAATTAAAAAGTAAATATATAGCTAAATATGTGATAGGAATAATATTTATATTAATAAGCATATCTTATATTCATGATCCAATATCTCGTCGACTATTTCATGATTATGATGATGAACAAAGAATATGGTGTATTCTACAATATTCAACAAATTTAAAAAAATATGATAAATTTATAAATTTATTTCATGTTTTAACACCATTTATAATTAATATTTTATCTGCTATATGTATTACGATTCAAGTATTTCGAGCACATACAAAAACTAAGAAATCGAATTATAAAAAACTTCTTTTTATTCAAATTAAACAAGATAAATATCTTTTTATATCACCATGTATATTGATATTATTATCTATTCCTCGTTCGATTAATTCATTTTTATTTGGATGTATAGGATCAACACGTAATCCATGGCTATATTTAACTGGATATTATGTTTCATTTATGCCACCATTACTTATTATTATTTTACTTATTTTACCTTCAAAAACATACAAAAAGGAATTACTTTCTATTATAAGAAAAATAAATTTTCTTTCAAAATAACAATCATTGTTTTTCTTTATTAATTATCTATATTACCTCGTTTTCTTTTATTGTTGCATCTACATTCGCTTTCTAAATTTGATCTAAAATAAATAAAGTCATACATTATTTTATTTTATTTGTGATTTCTTTTAAATGGATATCCGTAGTTGTCTTTATATTGGATAAATGATCTGTTAGCGGTGAAAATATCCATTGAATAATACATATGAGAAGATGACACATAGAAAAGGAATAGGAATGAAAAAATTTACATATATGTGATGTGTGAAAGAAGAAACTACTAACGTAAGAGGGAACAAAAGAAAAATACCATGTGGACGAGAAAGAACAGAAAGAAAATACTATATGATATATTCACTCACTATCTTTATTTAATACTATATCCTTGAAATAATGATAATCTTGAGATTTTAAATTAATTTAATGTAAATGGTTAAATTCGTTTCCTTCGTTTTTTCTCAAATAAATTTATTTGAATTAAATATTTTTAGAAAGAAGACTTTTCTAAGTATAGATACTATTTTTGTACCTCATGCCTTTTTGTCTATCATGTTTTTCTAGTAGCATTAACTAATCAGAAACTTATTTGAAAAATTCATTATTATAAATGTTTTCGTATATTCTTTTTGATATTATTCTTCATTTGACCGCATAGAGCATTTTCTAGCGTCGGGTATGTTTTAATATATCAGTATGTTTTTTATGATTATATTTCTTGGTATCTATTCTATAGACGTGATAATCTCTAATATAAAAACGTGAGAATTTAAAGGAAGAATGTGAAGTATACGAATGTGTGCGTATATGGTAACAGACCGAAGATAAAAGGATATACGTTTGTTGTAAAACGTAAAATAAGAATATCTTTTTTTACAAAAAGATATTATAGGTTTTATTTTTAAACAATAAAACCTTTTTATAAAATGGCAAGCGATGGTGGTAAAGACCCAATTCATCCTTCAGTAAGTCTCTGCATTTTTATTCACAATTCTTTAATTTGAAGTAAAATAATTGAATTTTTTAGATTGAGGACTTACAAAAAGAGAAAACCGCGCTCGAGAAGCAATTGGCTAATGAGAGAATTGCTCTCAATGCGGCTACAGACGCCGAACGTGTAGGTGCAGAAAACGCACTTAAACAAACAAAACAAAATCTGTTAGATGTTGAAAAAGAAATACGGGCGGCTCAAAACAAAGAAGATCAAAAAAGTAAGTGTAAAAGTCTAATATATGTACAGCAAACTATCATAATTGAAAATCTGTTTTATAGAATTATTTTTCTTTTTCAAAAATTTAGAAAAGTCAAAACCCATACCCACCCAATCTCCGGAACACCACCCAACCGACCGTTTCCGTACCGGATGGTTCGACCTGGATTAAAATAGTATAATGCCAATCTCGCAAACTTTGCTCAATTAGAAACCGCAAGTATGTCTAGAACCTTACCGCCTTCGGACGCCGATAGTCGTGAAACATTATATGCTTATATCCGAGAGAATACACATGCTTTCAGTAAGTATTTCATAAATTTAGCGATCTTTAAAATCTTAATTCTTTTATTCTTTTTATTTTCTAGATAATACACAATCGGTGAATCTCTGCATTTTTCTTCATAATTCTTTAATTTCAAGTAAAATAATTGAATTTTTTTGGTATAAAAATTCGGAAAAAGAAAAAGCTACTATCGAAAAGCAATTAACTGAACAGCAAATTGCACACGACGCGACTACAGCTGCACGAATGAGTGGTTTCGGTACATCAACTAACTATGATACAAGTGCAAGTGCATCCGGAAAACCTGGTCCAAGCGGTCAAAGCGGTTGCGTAAGTTCCGATGCTCTTCATATAAATCCGGACCATGTAACAAGATCATCGAATGTATGTGAATTAACATTATCATCAATTTCACCAATCGTATCAACATCATTATTAACAACATCGGTAGCTGAATGTGCAGCAGCACCGTTACCGGATCCTGCTCTGCAACAAGTACAGAACCAAATACCAGGTGATGTTAGTCAATATGGCGAACAATTTCTCGATTTTGAACCATCCAAATAAAAGCATATGTTTAAACTTTACATATTTTGTATTAGTATTTTTGCGTTTTGTAATCTATTATTTGTACAATAGTAACTTTAATCAATAGTTATAAATAAAATGATTCCCAATTATATGAATGTTTTAATTTAACAAACTCTTCAAAATTTAGTTATACAGTACATACGCGATTGATTTACAAAGTTTTTATAGTTTTTTTTGTCAACATAAAATAGATCGCATTCATATTTATTTTCATTCAAGATAGATGATAGCATATAATAAAATCTGATTTTTTTTCTACAATCCAACAAACAGTTTTGAAGATTTTATTTTATTACAATTGGCGATCTGACGCATTTGTGATGGTAATGGTCGTTGTCGATAACTATTTTGACATCTATAAACATAAAAGAATAAATAATATTGATTTTACATTTCAAATTAAATATGATTAAATAAATTTATAATTACCGAAGAAGAGTACCACTCAATGTTAGACATATAATTGGATTTGAACAACTATTTAAATTGAATAAAAGACTGAATATAGTCATAAGCCAATCTATGAAAAATAGGGTTAAATAAATATCAAAATAGAATAATAAAAAATTTTTTTTTCATACTCATCGTTTTTTGTGATATGAATTTTTCATGTAAAGTCATTATAATAGATCCAATATAAAATGGTGTTGAACAAAGAATATATGTAAGAACAACAATAAATGTTAATTTAATTGTTTTAAGACGTGCTCGCGAAAGGAAATGATTAGCACCATGACGTTGTTGAGATTTTTGTCCATCAATACTACTTGTACTTTGATTTTTTGTTATATCTAATGGTGAACGTCGAAGACGAAATACAATTGGATACGTCTTATCACGTATATTATGTGATGACGGTTTATTTAAAAATGTAACAGTTGTTATACTTGTACATTCAACAGATGGATAATGAATATGTAAATGATTATTTACTACTTCTTTTGGTGGAATTCGAGGTATTGTTTTTGATGTTGGAATATTACCAGAACGTTTTGATATTCTAGTTGATAATAATTTTGTAAAATTTTTCCGTTTTAAATGATCTGTTGAACGATACATAGAAATATTTCTATTAACTATTATATAAACAGAACTATAACAAAATATTAAAATACATATTGGTAAAAGAAATTGTACAAATATTGTCCATGCTATATAGATTAATTCCCATGTACGATTAGAACCAAAAAAGCTTGCCATACATGTTTTCTTCTGATATGCTGGATGATAAGCAAGACGAAATATAAATAATTGAGGAGATGCCAATAGAAGACTTAAACACCAAACACCTATCATATGAATAAGACCTGAACGATATGTCCATGTATAAGTTGATAGTGGATGAACAATAGCTTGATAACGATCATTTGCCATTACAACAAGACTATAAGAAATAAGAAATTTTCGTAAAACTATACTATATCAGTAAGCTCTATATTTTTCTAAAATACAAGACAATGTTACTTACGTGTAAACTGAAATATATGATACTGTTAACATGAGAAAAGAAACAATTCGACATAGAAAATCTCCACCAAAAAATGTTATTGTTGATTTCCATATAAGCATTGGTAAAACACTGAAAAATGCCACTAATAAATCAGCTATAGTAAGATGTAAAATAAAAAAAGCCATTCGTGTTATATGTCGATGTTTTTTATTTAATAAAATTACTAATACTATGGTATTACCAATTAATGCTGAAATGAATATAGTTCCTAAAACAATTTGTTCAACTAATTTAAGTTTATAATCAAAAAGTATTGTCAGTCCTGGATTTGTATCATTTGTTGAATTCATTACTTATTAAATAATTCAATATAATTAGTTAAGTAAATATAATATCTGAAAAATAAATATAAATTATTTTCTACACTTACTTTTTCATCTGATGAAAGCAATTTCTCTTCTGAATAGAAAATCTAAAAATCAAGGATTTGTTATTGATTTTTCTCTATGATGAAGCATGAAATGGCATTCATATGTAAACTAGTCGAGAGGAAAAAACAAAGATTTTCATATCGATTTAACATTAATAATATTGTGAATCTTCTTTCACGTTGTTCACAATCAATCCTGACAGGAAGTACAAAAAAATCTAGATTCTAATATAGATATATATTACTATCCGTTATATCAATCAATAAAAACTTATAAACATCCGTATACGTCAATACTTATAAAGAATAAAAGCATCAAGATTTGTTGAGTATAGATGGATTCATTGAAGACTACTACTAGCAATATGTGATACTTCATCTCTATTCTTTCTGTTTTTACGAATGTTAACATCTAAATACTAAATATACATATGTAACCAATAGTATAAGTTAAAAAGTTCTTTCGTGTCACAATTATTTGAATAGAACGGAAATTCTGATGAGTAGCATCCGTCGTTAGGATTTATTTTTGAATATAAAAGCGAAGAAGTCGCATGATCCGATTGAGAACTAATTAGCTAGTTTTATATTTCAATTATTTTTTTATCCTTATATTTCTCGAGGAATTCTAACAATATAAGTCAAAAATTTATTATCGGAATGAATGAATCTCATGTTGAATAAACTATGATCATATAATCTTTTATGTCATTACTTTCAGTCTCGATACAGAATTCTAAGGTTTAAAGTATATCATATACTGAAACAGATGTGAAAGACTTCGTTGTTCTCTCATCTTCTTATGTATACATGTGTTCTTAATTACTTTGTCTATCCTCATTTATTATTGTCGTACTATTTACTTTTGTATACGAACCTTCTTCTTTTTCTCGACTTTTAAAAAGTGAATATAACTCATAGAATATCCTAAGAAAAAATATTTTACTTGATCTCCTCTTAGGATAGCTTCTCAAAACCTTTCTTTCCTACGTCATACACTGATCTACAGAATTATTTACTTAAATATAACACTTTATAATAGAATATCAGACAGATCGTATAGCTACTTTCATCTCGTTCGAATGATCAAAGTCTAAAGAATACTATTATATGATATTTTTTTTGTGTGAAGTATTGTCTCACAATACTTCAGACATTCATCGTTTATAACGACTAGCATTGAAGAGGATGGACATTTTTCTTTAATCGGAATCATTAACATCAGTTTGTTGACATGACATAGATCAATTCAAATAAACCAGTCACATTATTTTATGATTATTTTTTTTTAATTATAATACAAGAGACTCTTACTTAGACGAAAATTTTCATACTGGTTGTCACTTACTGTTGTTCAATTAATACGAGATGAAAAGAAAATGGCTATATGATATCTCGGTTAATACCTTTATAAAAATTAATAATATTTATAATAAAAAAATAATAGTTGCAGCTTTTTGTACGTCATTCTATATACGTCTCTGTAAGACATAGTATTCTTAGAGATTATTATTTGTTATTGTTTATGTTTTTTAATTAATGACTTTTCTCGCGTAATGGACTGTTAAAAATAAACAACAAGATATTTGATACGCTCTGCATCATACTAACGAATTACTCGATTGTTATTGTAGCAATTTAACTAATAAAAATATAAGCATCTATGAGATAATTATTTGAAAATTCTATTTATTTTCTAAAGCAAATATCTTGATTATATTTCACAAAAAAATATATATGAATTAAGTTCTTTCTTGCCTTCCAATAAGTTATTGTTGTCCGAGCATTTTTAACGTTTGTGGTGAATTAAGAACTTTTTCTCGATGTTCATTTAATATTGCATCCATACTGGCAAATATTTCACTTTGAGAACGTAAATCAAAAAATGTTCCACCCGATGAATCAAGAGACAAATTAGGTGGAGCATTTCCACTACTAACACTTACAATTTGAGTTGGCTGTTGTACACTACCATCCGGATTTCGATATTTTGGCGTAATAGAAGCAATTGCTTGCATTGCATTACCAAAACCAAAAAAATCATCACTTTGAGCAGTATCAAATGATGATGGTAAATTGGTAACAGATGAATCTGTGTAGGGAACAGTCGTCATTATTATGTTATTCGAAATAAAAACGTGTCTTTAATGTTTATAGATATATATGTTTTGCTTTATGCTTGAATAGTTATATATATATATAAATAAGGCTATAAAAGTGTGTTTATATGTTATTTATGTGACCATGATGAGTCAAATAAGTGAAGTAACTCGTTTAATCGTCAATATTCTATCATGATTGACAATAATATGTAAACAAAGATTTTGATATGTTGACTGATACTACAATAATCAAAAAATATATGTATTTTTTTTCATCCTTCGGAATCGATATAAAATAGGAAGATAATTTAAAAAAATTCCCTGTACTTATATATATCTATTCAATTGGAAGTGACTTTTACTAATCAATAAAATATCTGACGTTGGATATTCTCGTCTTATATCAATCATGCTTTTTACATAACATAAAATATCGTAAAACTGAAAAGCTGCTATTTAATAACATTGATAAATGTCTGATAACATATGTATTTGTTCAACACGTTTCTTTTAACTGAAAATAATTATATTGGATACCGACACTGAACTTGAATATTTAGGTGTGTCTAGTAGTATCTATTGAAAAACATATCTTAAAATTTTTTTTAAATTAATCCATATATTATTCATACGAGATGGAAATTCATCTATTGAGTCAATGATATGTAGTCGGTTGTGAGTTTTCTAACTTTCTTGAAAATTAATGAATGTTATTTGAAAATTATAGACTAAGGTAATTGATGTTAGCACATACTAATATATGTTATACGTTATATTGGGAATGTTTTTTTTATTTTATAAGTTCATGGCAGACTTAGAAGAGGTTCTCACAAGAACTCCTAACTAGCACTTTATTTTTTGAGTTGCCTGAATCAATAGCTAAGACTCATTTGAGTAAAAAAATAGTTTCTAAAATGTTGAAAATTCATCAGTAGACTTAGATTCCTTAACCTCGTAGGTTGTTAATTATAATGGATAAAAAACCAGTTTATAACGTTTCGAAAAACTTAGGATGAATTAGTCATTTTCTATGAAAAAAAACTGTTCCTAAAAGATAACGATTCTCCATATTCAATAGTAATGTTCTTATTACATTATTAGAATTAATACGACTGGAAATTTCAAACTTACATCTTCTATCTTGCATGCAACAGCATCTTCCCAAGGAGATTATATGAAATTTGATCGATTCTCGCAAAAATGAGGCATAGAATAATAGAGCTGATTCATAACGTGCAATCAGTAATTTACAGTAAGTGAAACAGGCTAATCAACGTGAAAACGATGCTGTTTCGTCAATATTCCACGACAGAAGAAATAGATTTTTTTGTTATATTATCTATTTTTCAAATAATCAATTTAAAAAAGTATATCTATAATTAATTCTAACGTTTATTCAAAATAAATAAATATATAAATTACACAAATCAATTTTACCACCATAAATACAATTTTCGATTAATAACTTTTAGAATATAATCATGAAGAAGTTTTTTTGATTCAATCAAATTTTTCATTATTATCATCAGATCATTAAGTTGTTTTGAAATACATAATGAAGATAAAAAGCGAGTATTATTATTAGGCTTTGACAATAAAAATTGAGCTATAGGTTCTAAATCTTGTCTTAATAAGTTAATAGTAAGATTTTCCATTCGAGGAAAAACACCAGTTAATAACTGAATTTTTTCTAATGTGATATTTTTTTTAATTGTTACTTTTGTTATCATATTTGTTTTAGAGACCAACTGAGTTATTGAATTTTGTTGAATTAAATTGAAATGATTTCGATGACATATTATTGAATCAAATTCCAATGTATGAACATTTGATGTAAATTGTAAAAGTTCAATTAATTTTTCGAAAGAAAAACGAGAACATTGAATGGATAATTTAGTAATTTTTTTCAATGGAAAAATGTCATTTAAATCACCTACAATAAAATCACGTGGTAATTCGAAATATTCACAAAATGTAAGTTTAGTTGCATTTGGAAATTTATCTTTAGATTGTTCTATCATATCTGTACTATGAATACAAATATGATCAATTGGATCTTCATTTATACCCCAACAATTTGACCAGAGGTTTTCACCTAGTTGATCATACAATATGTTATCTTTTCTTCTAAAAAGAAACAGAAAATGAATATAATTTAAGACATTAATTTTACCTATATGGATTTCTTGAATAAAACATAGTAGCATCGTAAAACGAACTTTTATGATAATGCCAATTAAAGAACCATTGATGTTCTATCCAAAATTTTGAATTAAATTTATCGATAAGTGTTTCAAATTCTGTATGTTTATTATAAGGATCTAATCCACGAGATGAATATTTTAAATCAAAAGTACGTAAGTTTAATAAATGATTTGAAATTAATCGTTCCCATCGATCAGCATTGATATATTCATTAACATCAGGACCAAATCCATATAATTGTGTTTCAATACTTAAAACTTGAGCTTGACGAAAATAATTAATCATTAAAACTTCAAATTCATCAAAAAAAACACGATTTAATTTAAGACAAACATTTGTTAAATAATTTAAATTTATTGTATCTTTGTCTATTCGATAATATTTAGATTTTATTAGATCACCTATGGATAAACGACGTAGTTGTGGAACATAGGATAATATAATAACAAGTTGATCAATCGAAATCTCATTATTAATAACAAGATATTCAATAGAACTAAATTCATCTGTTGCTTCAAGTAATGATTCTGAACATTGTAATGATTCAATTGATATTTGACAATATTTTAATTTAGATAAACGAAATAGTTTATAATAAATATTATTTTTATCGACAAGCTTATTAATTGATATTATAGTCAATGAAGATAGAACAGGTAAATAAGATAAGCGATTAACAATTGGCTCTATATGATTAGCTTCAATCTTATTTAAAATAAGTGTTGTAAGTTGAGTTAAATATTTTGTTATTGGAAATAATAACAAACATGGATCAATACATGGATTTGATAGTCGAAATGATTTGATTCGATGGGTACAAGGTTCAATAATATGTGTTGAATAATATTCAAGTTTTGATATTGATATTTCAGAAATATTGATTTTAGTTGGAAGATTTGAATGAAGAAAAAGATTTTGAAATCGATTATTGAGATGATAAAAAGCTTCAAACGCATGATAATCAATGAGACAATCGAATATTTCGTAAAAAAGTTCATTTGAAAGATCTTCAAAAGTAGTAATAGGTTCTTTTGATGAACTAAAAAAAGAAAACAGAAACATTCAATAAAACAAAGAAATCTTTTTCTGGACTAACGAATTTGTTTCATTTGTTGTTTCTACAAAAATAAAATAGAATTATATAAAAATAAAAGATAATTTTTACTGTTTCGTCTTTGTTTTTTGTTATTATTATTATAATCCTTTTTGATATTTTTTCGCTTCATCTCAAACTCAATTTAACAAATAAAAAGATTAGTGTTAATTCGTAGAAATAAAACAAACAAATGCACATGGTGCATGTCGTCGAAGACGATATTTCTTTCGACATATAAATGGACAGAACGTGCAAGAAAATAAAATAGCAATTGTGTGAATCATTGTGAACGGTAAATATCTGATCAAAGTGAACTAAACACATCTATTTCTATCTTGTGTCATTCTTTCAAATTTCAAATAATCATTATCAATAAATAAAAGATTTTAATTATTAGATTGGTGTCTATAATCGCTATCATCGATATTTTATTCTGACTAAATAATAGTGTGAATATAGGTGGACGAGAAGGATAATCATATTCAATACATGAACTGATTGCAATTTAAGCAATTATTAGATATTTTTTTTCATTTTTTTTTCTAATATAATTCCCGTGTCCCGAAGGAAACGGGAGTGGACCAAGCTCAACGGCACTGCAGTGTCGAGATGATCCGTGGCACAGGTCCGAGTGAACTCGGGTGATCCTGGCCGATGTCCAAAAATCCGCTTGAAAGAGCCTGGCCTCAATGAGACCAGCGCCGGCTTTCAAACCGACGAGAACAGATACTACACTTTGATCTTAGCCGAAAAGGCCGAGAAGCGATAACTAAACATTCAAATTCAAGTTTCTTTTCTTTCCTGTGTCCACACACATTTCGTTTTTTCACGCATGAGAGAGAAAGAGAATCAGTTATGCTTTTTCGAGAACTTTCACATCATTCAGTATATGAGTCATAGATGATGATGACTTCTTTACAATTTTGTCAATATTATGTGAATGAATTACAATAAAATATTTCAGATCGAACAGGACGAATACAAAAAGTGATATAGACATGACTAGATTACAGTACTGTTCTTTCTTTCTTTAGTTTTGATTTATAGAAAAATGTTGCTCTGGCAGACTAGTGTTACCACCAGTCCGCGCAATTTCGTCATCGCAACATGTATTTGATCGGGAAAGATCTTTACCTCTTGGTAAGTTGTAATAAGCAACTTTTCTCCACACCCTTCAAAGTTCGATATCTACTTTGTCTTTATATGTATCATGTCAAGAGATAGGAAAGAAAGAATGAAATGTGTAAAGACAAAACAGATGTCGTGCTCTGTAGACTTTCGAGAAAAGTTGCTTATTACAAACTTACCAAGAGGTAAATGATCCGACCCGATCAAAAACATGTTGCGATGACGAAATTGTGCGGATTGGTGGTAACACTAGTCTGCCAGAGCAACATTTTTTCTTATAAAACTATTAAAAGAAATCTTATCAACTATTGTCGTTATTCGTTTATGTGTCTAAATATGCTGATTACTGAGAGAAATATCTTTACGAGATGACGTTGTCAATAAAGACCAAATATTGTTTATATCTGAAAAAGTATATTGTTGTGAAATTTGAAAGTAGATGTTAATTAGTTTACTGATTCCAAATGATATCCATCAATCATATCTTCGATTTATTTCTGAACCAAAACCTTTTAGATTAAAAATGAATTTGTAAGCAGAAACCATTTGAATAAGAGAGACTTGTCGATGAAAAATGTTTTGAGAGGACTAAAATCTTCATTTGTATACGTGGCTTTATACATTCCAAAAACAAACTTTAAATCTATGAATAGTTGAATATTAGTCAAGTGACAATCAATAAAGTATTTCTCTGTTTTTTTCTGAATTGATTTATATAAATGTAATGATCGAACGAGTAACAAAACTTTTCATCTTTGAAATTATATTTCAACAAAATGAACATTACCATTTTAATTGATCGTTTAAATCGATAAGAATTGTCTCAGATATCTTAAACAGTTTTCGTTAATTGTTCATCATCAGGAGGATTTCATATCTATGTTCAAGAATATTTTTACCAAGTCGATTATTAATTAAAAAAACAAACAACAGTAGATCGATCAATTAAAAATTTAAGCATAAAATGAAACATAAATCTAAAAGTCAATTTCTAATAGAATAATCTCGGATAGTAAATTAATTACTTTTCTTTGTAGAATTACATAATGATTAGAAATTATTTCTCATTGAAAATACTTCATTCTCTGATATAAGAGTTGCTGCTACAGTATTATTGATGATGTCATAATATAGAACACAGAAGTTATTTTTGTTTTAAACATTACTCCTTTTAAAAATATAATGTTGATTTAATTCGAATATAGTCTTCATTTGTTTATTGAAG
>CAJNOI010001285.1:3494-16660 GCA_905250115.1 Adineta steineri | reverse complement strand
TAGACAGTACATCTTTTCAAAAAAACCAATACATTATCGTTTTCTCACGTTGAGATATTCGCAAAATAAGAAAAAGTCTTTCAAATATTTTTATTATACTAAATACAGGGGGACATAGCGCCACCATGTAGCCTGTTCATGTTGAGTATCGATGACATTATTAGAACAAGTCAAGAGGGATTGTTTCTTACAGTTCTCATAGAGCTTTTAATAATGCAACCTTATAGAAAGGAATGCAAGACTCCAATATTTTCTTAAGCTAAGATTTACACGAAACAAAAAAACATCATAAACATTTCTGAACACTCGGTAACAACATCATGTAGATCTCTAAATTCAATCAGCTAGAAAGTCATTAGAACTAGATAATAGATACTTATTTGTAGAACTTTTAGCGGAGCATCTTCTGAAAGAAAAAGCCAATGTGCTGTTGTTTTCCCAAGTGGAGATATTTGCAAAACAAAAAAGGTCTTCCAAATATTTTATATGGTGGAACGTTTCACCACTTTACAGTACTTCAGTTTTACTCTTATAGAAAACTTATTATAGGAACTTCATTGAAGTTTGTATGATCATTTGTGTAGAAACTTTTACAGCGCATCTTTTAAAACAAAATTCAATGTTGTCGGATTTATCTATGCTGAAATGATGACAAAATGCCCAATGTTGCAAACATTTTGGTTCACCCGGTATATATACAACTTATTATAGATGAAAAATATGAACACACGATTACTCTTAATGGATCTAGAAGACATCTTCACATACTTGAATTTTCGAATCAATTACAGTAGTAGTAAAATTAAATTATCTTGAGTGTGCGTGTGTAATTGATATAATACTCATAGTCACATCTATGCTCACACCCTCTCTCTCAATCGATCGATGTCTCATATGAATCTTTACAATTTTTACTTATTTTCATTGCGTAGAGACTCCATCAATGATCGTAATACCATATTTATCAGTCATACAATCGACATATTCATCAGAGTTCACTATGGGTAGTCCAACATATTATCCAGGATGTCGGTTTGGGATTTATTACTATCAAACTACACGAATCCATGTGACAGAAAATGGATATTATGTTCTGAGCATTCCTAGTGAAAGTGGCACAATCAGTTACATTTACAAAGATGATTTTGATCCAATGAATCCTTTAGAGAATGTATTCTTGGTAGCTGATCAAAGGTGTACTGATCGAGTTGAGAGGATCATCGCTTATCTTCATACCGACACCACATATATATTAGTAGTGGGAATGTCCAATCAAGACAAAACAGGAAACTTTTCCATTATGGCATCTGGCCCAAATAACATCACCATTTATCCCTATAGTAAGTAGTTTGAATTATGTGTCAATCATAAACATAGAAGCACATCAACTCACTAAATTCGGGTTCACTTTTGATCCATAATGATGAGGGTGTGGATACTGTATTCACCTAGCACTCACACCTACACCCCACATCCTTGTTGCTTGCGCTCAAAAGAATGCGCCGACAGAACTTTTTTAATTGAGAAAAATTGACCTCATTTCTTGTTGACCATAAAATTCTTTCTCTAGCTCAAACGCGGACCAGTTGTTTCATCGGCCAAAAGTGTAAGTTCTACAAGAAAAATATTGGTGTCACTCTCGATGATATTTTGCGTGGTGAAATTCGACCAGGAAAGACATTGAATGATCAAACAATATTGATAAAAATCAATGCGGCTGTGACAACGATTATGTTTGCTGGAGGTTTGATCAATAGTATTTTCTCTCTGTTAACATTTCAAAGTAAAAACTTGCGAAAAGTTGGATGTGGCATGTATCTTTTAGCATCATCAATTACTTCTTTTCTTACACTCAGCATGTTTACAGTGAAATTTTGGTTTGTTATTCTCACTCAAATGGATCTATCGATTCGTTTTTCTGTGGTACAAGGAGGTTGTATATCTATCGAAGCTCTTCTCAAGTTCTGTCTGTATTTGGATGCTTGGCTTAATGCCTGTGTTGCAGTTGAAAGAGCGATTCTTGTCCACAAAGGAGTCAACTTCAATACACTCAAAAGTCAACATGTTGCTCGATGGATAATTCTTGTATTGCCATTTTGTATCATCGGTTCAATCATTCATGAGCCATTACATCGGGAACTACTTGAATTTAAAACAGAAACGAAACTAGTGGAAATCGACAGATGGTGTGTCACTCGTTACTCTCCTTTTCTTCAACAATACAATACAATTATCCTATTTTTTCATCTTGTTGCTCCATGTGTTATCAATCTTTGTTCTGCTTTATTCATCATATTCGGATCAGCCCTACAACGAGCAACAGCACAGACAAGAAAAACTCTACGAGAACATGTTCATCACCAATTCCGTGAACACAGACAGCTCTTAATCAGTCCCGTCATTCTTTTAGTTCTGGCTTTACCCCGTCTCATCCTGTCGATGTTATCTGAATGTGTAAATCCGTCTAAACATCGATGGTTATTTGTGTCTGGTTATTTCATTGCATTTACCCCATCGATGCTTATCTTTGTTGTCTTCATCGTTCCTTCGGACCTGTACAAAAAAACACTTCGCGAATCACTCAGACAATGGCTACGCCGACTTCATCAATAAGCAATGTTTCTGCATTGTTTTTGGACTTTTGTAATCTATTGGAATACTACTGGCAAAAGACAGCTTTATTCCTTTGAATTTGACAATTATTGATAATCGAATTGTGAAAGATAACCTTGATGAACTTAGGGCGATACCATTTCTAATCTGTTTAATAAATGAAAAACATTTGAGAAGTGAGTTAGGATTTGTTCTTCACTTTTAGTCTCTATTGTAAGTATGCACCAATTCTGAAACTGACTGAAATTGGTATCGAATTTACTCTATTTATGAAGACTTGCTCGAAAATCAATCCGAAGGTAGCTTTGAACTAATTGCATGTTTTAAAATCGTGTATGAGTACCGACAACTAAATAACTATAAGTAACTAAAACACAAAAGTATATCTTTCCTTGAAGACAGCATACAAGCATAGTGCTAAAGACTCTGATTTTGAGTTTGCTATGTAAAGAAGATCAATTAATTTGGATTAATTCGTTCGATAATGTCTTGCTGTGTAAAGAATACAGTTTAAAAGTGACATAAATGATAGGAGTCGACTAAAACGTTCTGCTGTATTTATTAGTGTCCTGATCATGCCCTGAAAATCGACTCAATTACAGCATCTCAGGTACTTCATGATGTACAAATGTAATCTTAATTATTTGCATACATCTCGAGGGGGATGGATGGGATTGAGGGGTGTTAAACTCTTCTTCTATTCACACCCACCCTCATTATCCAGTAGTAAGCAGGTAACAATGGTCAGACATTTGAGCAGTAAGGAAACAAATAACACGTAAAGAAAGATTTTTCATGATGTATTAGTACTTCCGGTGCCTAAGATTTTTCTATTATTTAGAGCAGTGCAAATTTAAATCAAACATCGATTTCATAAACTAGAGACTACAGCGTAACATTCTATTCCACTGTTGCAGTTCTGCTTTGAATTTTAAAAAACACAAAAAATGTTCTGTTTTACGTGATTTTACCCATATTTGTTACAAAATCACCTCCTTCAGCAGCTAAGACTTTGTCTGGGTGTGGATGTGGGTAGTTATCTAATTTAATCTGAAAAATATCGAAAATAGTGAGAAATGATTATAATCAGTATAACATCAATCATGATTTTGAATGTATAAAATGAAAAATACCTTTTATATTTTTGTTCCTAATACAGAATAAATGAAAGAGACTAAAAAAACAGTGTAAATCTTTAATGATGATTCTATAATAAAATTTGTTTTTCTTTGAAATTATATAACAGAATTGTAGTAAACTGCAAATGATGAATCATTTTTACCTCGTTTATATTTAAAAGAACAATACTCTCTTTTTTTCCTAATGACTTCAAAAAAATATCTTTTTTATATATAGAATATGAGAGTATAGTTTCTACTGGGAGATCAGTCAAATATTTAATAATATTACATTCGCTATGATATACTAGAAAAATATATTTCAGAGAATAGAAAAAATTCTTATCTTTTATTTTTCATATCGATGTAAATCTACTATAATAGATTTTTTTCTCTATTTTATGAGTCATTCTTGTTCTCTATAGTTTATTTTATGTTTTCCAGCGAATATATATTATATTATATTTTGAAAATAGTGCATTCAATAATAAACAAAATAAATGTGTTTTGCCAAGTCATATGCTTTCTGTAATAATAAATGAATTTTTTTTCTTACCTATTCTCTTTTTGAATAAGTAAGTTTTTTTATTAGTTAAAGAGCTTTTACAAATGAAAATTTTTCAGAAACAAGATTTAAATATACGTAGATTGTGCTATCATATCTAAGAATGATACTTTTTTTTTCTTTTTAGTTAATATTTCGTCACTATTATCTTTGAACGATATTATAGATTATTAATCTGCTCTTAAATATTTTTTTTCAAACCTTAAACAAGCGTTTCCTAAATATGACTATTCCTTTTTTTTTGTTTTTACATCTGATAAACCATGCGTAATATGAGAGAAGAAAACAGAATCGCTGCTGACGTGATACTATAATAGAAAGTGTAAGTATTTATTAAAGACACTGGAGAATACTCCGCTACCATATTTTTTTTTCCTCTTCTTATTTAAAAAAATAAATTCAAGTTAAACAAATATAACACAACTGATTATTTATTTCACCGATATTAAGTAAGATACAGAAATAGGAAACTTCCCAATTACATAATTACGAGGACATAGAACCAAAAGAACTGTGATCATCACTTATAGTATCATTCTTTATGTTTCTTTTCTATATACAGTAGTCGCCAAAAAAACTTCCACAAAATTGTTTTTTGCTTGAAACAAAAAAAATTTTGTACAAGTTTTTTTGGCGACTACTGTAATACCAAGTCTCATTGTGTAGATGTTTCTAAGCATATTGTAAACATGATTTATCTTAAAAAAGTAAGTTCAATATAGAATAATTACACAAAAAAAAGTATTTTTATTTAGATAAAGACCTTCAATCAAATATGAGAAACGATTATTCTCTTTCTTAGAAACATAAAACAAAACAAAAACATCGTTTTCCTCATTTCAAAATTAGATTTTGCAATAAGAAAAAGTAGTTTTTTTTTCTAATACTAAAAATAATATAAAAGAATACATTTGCCAAATGCTTTTTCGAAGCCTCTTGATGAGAAAAAGAGAATAGAAACAGTCATATTTTTAATTAAACAAATATATATCTTAGAAAAATATATCATTGAGAAAAAGAATCATCACTGATGTATTGTAGAAAAAATTCATTCTATGTTAAAGAGATTGATTTTATGTTTTTTAACAAAATTATTGTTATTTTTAATGACTATTTTTTATTCTATTCATTTCAAAAGCAGTTGGTGTTAGTTAATAATGTCTGCCATGATAGAGGACGCTTTCAGTTTGTGTTTCATCAGATAACTACTTTACTGATTTTATTTCAGATAAATAATATGGTATTATTTAACTTGTTCAATATTTGGTTATTATCGGTGTTTATTGGTCAAATATTAGGTATGCGTTTTGTTTAAATAAGATATTTAACTTTATACAATAATCTTTCTTATTTACTGTAGGCATTGCATACAATCAACCAAAATTTTGTGCAAATGCAACATGGAATCCTGCGGCTATAACTTTTTCTAATAGTACTATAATTGGTACAAATGCTCATGGACTTTTTGTCGATACAAATAATACGATTTACCTAGCTGATACAGCAAATGATCGCGTGCTAATTTGGTTTAATGGTAGTACAACACCGACAAGTATTATCTCGGGTGGTTTAGATTTACCCTATGGCCTTTTCATCACAGATAATCGTGATATTTATGTTGATAATGGTAATACAAATAATCGAGTGGATAAATGGGCATTTAATTCAACAAGTAATGTTCCAGCAATGTATAATTGTGGACCATGTTATGGTCTTTTTATTGATATTAATAATATGCTTTACTGCTCACTGTATCATTCTAATAAAGTTATCGCAAAATCATTGAATACACATTTAAATATTTGGAATACTGTCGCTGGAACAGGAACTGTTGGATCAACACCGTCTACACTTAACGGACAATGTGGTATCTTTGTCGATAATAATCTAAATTTGTACGTGGCTGACACTGCTAACAATCGAATTCAAAAGTTCGCATCAGGACAATTAAATGGAACAACAATAACAACAGGAACTATTATACTAAATAATCCAACTGGAATTATTCTTGATTTTGATGGATATCTTTTTATTGTTGATCAGTATAACTGTCGTGTTATCGGTTCAGGACCTTATGGATATCGATGTATAGCAGCATGTTCTGGAACTTATGGCTCATCATCTAGTCAATTATATCTTCCATACTCACTTAGTTTTGATAGTTATGGAAATATATTTATTATGGATGAATACAATCGTCGCGTTCAAAAGTTTTTATTAATAATAAATGGATGTAGTAAGTGAAAATAAATCTCATTTATTGCATTAACTAAAATTATATCTTTTTTTAAATAGATGGAACAACAACAATGTCTAGTGGTAATTTCTTATTAATTTTTGTTTTACTGAGAATTTAGATTTGTTTTTAATAGTAACACCGATAGATAGTACGCAATCAGTTCCTTTATTAACATCTACCTATGGAACAAATTCTACAAGTGTATCTTCTTCGACAAGTATGTTGTTTATAAAATATTTTTTAGAAATTTCATTCAGATTTTTTTATATTATTCATATGAAGTTTAATTAGTTTATCATACTTTTCAGTGGACTGTTCGTTAAGTAAACAAATCTAGCTATAGAAAGTAAGAATAATATTAGTCGACCATACCTGGTTAGTATAGTAGAAATGAATGGAACGAATCAAACATTACCACGACTTTTTGATAAATACTCTAAATTTTCAGTACAGTTTTCCAATAAAATCTATCGCGTATAACTATCATAGAAAGAATACCCAAGCAAAATAATTTCATTATAGTATATTATTGTTCAGTTAAATAGTAATTAGGCAAATGCTGAAGGTACACGAAATGATTAATTTATTAAGAATTGAAAGAATCTTTGATAATTATATTTTTGTAGATCTTTCATACAATCTGCCAACATTCAGCGCTTATGCTACTTGGAGTTCTAATGGAGTAACTCTTTTTAACACTACTACCATCGGAACAAATCCATATGGTTTATTTGTTGATACTAACAATACACTTTATATATGTGAATATTCTAAAAATATGATTCAAGTATGGCTTGAAAATAGTACCGTACCTATAAGAAATATTAGTGGTGGTTTATCTTCTCCCTATGCGATGTTTGTTACAGTTAACGGTGATGTTTATGTTGATAATGGTAATTCAAATAGTCAAGTAGATAAATGGGTAGTAAATTCAACGATTGGTGTTTCAGTAATGAATGTCAAAGCCGCATGTTGGGATCTTTTTGTTGATATTTATAATAATATTTATTGTTCACAATATGCATATCATCAAGTAGTTACAAAATCATTAAATAGTAGTTCAAATATGTGGATTATTGCTGCTGGTACAGACTGTCAAGGATCAACATCAAATACACTTTATAATCCTCGTGGTATATTTGTTGATACAAATTTAAATTTATATGTTGCTGATTATAATAATAATCGAATACAATTATTTTTATCAAATCAATTAAATGCTGTTACAGTAGCTGGTTCTGGAGCATCATCAACTATTAGTCTTTCTGGTCCTAGCGGAGTTGTTCTTGATGCTGATGGTTATCTATTTATTACGGATAGTTTTAATCAACGTATTATTGGTTCAGGTCCAAATGGATATCGTTGTCTAGTAGGATGTTCACAAGTTGCCGGTTCAGCATCTAATCAATTGAATAATCCAGTAACTTTAAGTTTTGATACTCATGGAAATATGTTTATTACTGATTCAAATAATCATAGAATTCAAAAATTTTATTTAACAACCAATATTTATAGTAAGTAAAGTAGAATATTTTTTATAAGATTTAATAACTACGATAAAATCTAATCGAAGAGATTTATTTGAATTAATCAATCTTAGTATTGTTTTTATGCAAGACACAATGGTGGAATTGATTCTGATTATATTAAACTATCGAATTCTCTTAAGATCTTTATAAGATCGAACATAAGATTAATATTTTTTATTAGGAAATATTTCATTTGATGAAGACGTTGCATTAATAACACTAATGACTTTCAATTTATTTCTATTTCTAGGTACAACTATCAATCAACCAAGCTTCTGTCCATCTACAACTTGGTATACAGATGGGATTACATTTGCTAATAGTAGTACGGTTGGAACTTACGTATATGGTGTTTTTGTTAGTATTAATAATACTATTTATGTAGCTAATCAACAGACTAATACGATTATAGTATGGTACGACGGAAGTATTAATCCAGATAGAATTATTGCTGGTAGTTTGACTACACCATATGATCTTTTCGCTACTCCTCTAGGTGACATATACGTTGATAATGGTGCACATAATGGTCGAGTTGATAAATTTTCATTCAACTCAAATATAAGTACTTCTGTAATGTCCGTTCCTAATTTGTGTGCTGGTATTTTTGTTGATATTAGTAATACTCTTTATTGTTCAGCGTATACTTCTCATCAAATTGTTAAGAAATGGTTGAATGATAGTGTCCTCACATCAACTATTGTTGCTGGCAACGGTACAGCTGGATCAACAGCGACTACACTTAATACACCTATTGGAATTTTTGTCGATGCTCAAGTTAATTTATATGTTGCAGATACTCTTAATAGCAGAGTGCAAATGTTTCCTATTGGACAATTAACTGGAATAACTTTAGCCGGAGCTAGTGTCCCAGGAACTATTACACTTAATCAGCCAAATGGTATTACATTAGATGGTAGTGGATATCTTTTTATTGCGGATACTGCTAATAATCGAATAATTGGATCAGGACCATATGGTTTTCGATGTTTATTTGGATGTACAACTATTGCTGGTTCTTCATCAAGTCAATTGTATTATCCAGTAACTTTAAGTTTTGATACTTATGGAAATCTATATGTTGCTGATAGAGGTAACGGTCGAGTGCAAAAGTTTATATTAGCATCAAATTCATGTAGTAAGTTATTCTTAGTTTATGTTTTTGGAGAATATATCCTATTCCGCAATGTTGAACATTGGAGGAATCAGCTCCGCACCGGAAGCGATTCCATCTAATTCCGGAAATTTAATCGACACACAACATAAGAGACCGATTCAAGATTGATCGAGTTCGACCGATTTCGGAAATTGAGGAAACTCGACCATTCTTCGAGTGGGTGTGGGATATTATGTGTTGATCGAGTTCCTGGAATTGAACAGAACCGATTCTGAGGCGAAACTAGTTTCTGAAATGTTCAGCATTGCGGAATAGGATGACTACTCTTGAATAAACGATAAATGCTTTATATTTTAGCGATATCCACCACCACCAGTACTACTACGAGTAGCAGCAGTACTACAAGTAGTACTACTACCACCACTAGTACTACAACAACTAGTAGCAGTACTACAAGTAGTACTACCACGAGCAGCATTAGTACCACCACAAGTAGCACTACTACCACGACCACCACCAGTACTACTACGAGCAGCAGCAGTACTACAAGTAGCACTACTACTACCACTAGTACTACAACAACTAGTAGCAGTACTTCAAGTAGCACTACCACGAGTAGCAGTAGTACGTCAAGTAGCACTACCACGAGTAGCAGCAGTACATCAAGTAGCACTACTACTACCACTAGTACTACAACAAGTAGCACTACTACCACCACCACCACCAGCAGTACTACTACGAGCAGCAGCAGTACTTCAAGTAGCACTTCTACCACGACCACTACTACCAGTACTACTACGAGCAGCAGCAGTACCACAAGTAGCACTACCACGACCACTACTACCAGTACTACTACATCAACCACAACATCGACAACAACAACTACATCAGTAACAACTGCAACAACGGCGACAACTCCTGTACCACCAGCATACTACTGTCCAGGAACGAGTATAGGTGCTTATTGTAATGTTACATCAGATGCTTGTTCGATGTCACAACCATGCCTTAATGCAGCAACTTGTTTTCCTGATGCGACAGTACCATTAGGATATAGATGTGGATGTCAAACAGGTTTTACAGGTAGTACTTGCGAAAATGATAAAAGAATATGTAAAGACAATACATGTTGGTAATAAATTATGTTTATTTTTATTTCATTTTATGTAAATTCTATTTCTATAGGAATAATGGAACATGTATTGAAGTGAATTCTACTACGGTTGACAAGAATGGTACAACTTTCTATTGTAATTGCAGTGAAAGTTTTACTGGGGTGCATTGTGAACTTAAAGTTAATTTATGTATTAATATAACATGTCAAAATCATGGTATATGTCGCACAATTAACATGAGTTGGAGTTGTATATGCTTAACTCCATCACTTTATTATGGTAATTATTGTGAAATTCAAACAAGTGCATTAAAAGTTAAACAAGCGTTAAGTAGATCATTTGCAAGCGTTGCAATAACTGCTCTAGTATTAACATGTTCATTTGTTATAATAATGGATATTCTTAAATACGTGTTTAAAATTGATCCTGTTAAAGCCGAAAGACTAAAACAACTACGAGCAAAAAAAGCAGCAAAATCAAAACCAAAACCAAAAGCACCAAATGTTGCTATTCGATTTCAATATGTCGCATAAAAAACATTAACTATTCTTATAATTATTTTTAACATATATGTTGTTTTTTTGCCTTATATGTCTAATAAAAAAAATCGCTTTCGTTCAATGTCATATAAGAATATATACGATAAGCTTATTTTTCGATAAGTATAAAAAAAATATTGTGGATGGTATTTTATATTCATATTGTTATTAAAGTTAATATTCAAAATTGTCTCCATCTCTTGCTATTTGTTATTATGATTTGACAAAATTCTATTTTGATTTTATTTTTTTCTCTCTCATGATGTTCATTATAAGGTTATTATTTTTTGAAAATCTTCGATAAATTCGAAGTATTTCACGGCAGCAACAGTAACGAAAAAGAAAGATTTTAAATTACTTCATTGTTTATCTTGAGGGTGTGGGTGTGAGTCTGGCTAGGGTGAGTGTGAATATGAGTGTGGGTGTGGATGTGGGTAACTAGTGTGTTGTAATCCCTTATCTACACGCACATCCACACCCCACACCCACCCTCTTCGCAGTTAGATGATAGATGCAATATGATAACAGTGTATAATCAATTTGAAGGAAGTCACTTATTAGATTCCATTTTAAGCCGTACAAAACAACTGATGAAAAATAGAGATCATTCGGTTTAGAATCGATCTGTAGAATAATTAATATTGTGGTAACCAAAATGAAAATACGAATTTATGACATTTAACTATCATCACTATTTGATTACGGTTTACAATGTGGGTAGAAAAAAAACCTCCCGTCTTGGTATGGATGAAGCTAAGAAAAACATTAAAGATGAATATAGTCTGTTAATAAAATATTTTATTGTAATGTCATTTTATACAGCATCATAAACAATCCCAAGAGCAGATAATGATGCGGCAGGTTTGCAGTTGCTTTATTTACTCCATCTTTGAATCCAGTCGGTCGAGTATTATTCTGCCATATTTGTGGAAGAGTTGTAGTTGTTGTGTTTATTTCAAGTTTGAGTCCCGTTGTTTGTGTACTGTCGGTTGATAGATGAGATTGTTGTGGTTCAGCATTGGCATTCTTTAATTCTTTTATGAATTTGTCAAATTCTTCAATTGTTGTTTTAGTGCCATCCAATTCTTCACCATGAAATTGTCCGTAACGATAAATTCTGTATGTTGGATAATTATGTATTCCATATTTCTCCGTACATTGTGATATATTCGAATTTTCACAATTGAATTGAGCGATATCTACTAGATTTTTACGATCACTTGGTGGTGTATATATAGCTCTTAAATAAATTTTATAAGATACTCTAGACCGAAATCCCCCTATATAGAAAAAAACTAGTAATAAATCGTATCGTTCGGTTGTTGAAGTGAAATTTTCATCTGTAAGAATAAGCACATAGGGAGCTGGAAATCCATCGCGGTTTCCCAGACAATAAATATTATGAGCATTGGGTAACAGCATGAATATTGCCAACGGGAATAATGAATTAATTATAAGCATTATGAGACGAGAAACAGCGAATATGAATTCTTTTATCTTCTCGTAGGATTATATATAAATATATATATATATATGCGTTCTACAAGAAAAAATACATTATATAGATTGGTAGCGATAATATTATTTCCTGTTAGATGAAAACAACTGATGAAAAATGGAGATCATTTGGTTAAGAATAAACCAAATTGAGATATCGAACTTATTGTGTTTAACTATCATCACTATTTTTTGTGCTCGACAATGTGACACTCGGAAGTGCGTACAAATCGGGAATAAAAAGAAATGCAGAAATTGTCTTTAAGCCATAAGCACATCATGGACGCTATCATGTCATAGATAAGGATTAATACAATTATCCATATACCAACACAGTTCTCAAGCATATTAGAGGGACAAATGAATATAAATATCAGAATGAGAGGAAAAGAAAAAGCAAGAAAAGAAATGCATGAATTAGATGCAATACACTCTCTCCTTTTCTTTTCTTTTAATTCCTTTCTACGAATAACAACCACGCTAAGATATACGACTCATGCCATTCGAATAATTGTTTAATACGACGTTTTGGAAAATAATGACCGAGATGATGATTTTTTCTTTTATGGTAATGATCCTATATGAAAATATCGTTAAAAAGAAGTGAAAATTCCAAATCTGTCGTGTGCATGTATTTCAATTTTCTGTGAATAAATTTTTTAACATAAAATTCCAGTGACGATTGTGAGAGGGTAGAATAGAGATCTTTTTCAGATATAAAAGGACAGCGATACAACCAACTGGAGGCCAGCTCGATATTTCTCTTAAAGTAATTGTTGCTGAATTTCAGGCCGAAGGGTATAAAATAGAAATAACCAAGTGAACTCTAGGAAT
>CAJNOI010001284.1:0-16674 GCA_905250115.1 Adineta steineri | reverse complement strand
CTGAAACTAGGCCAACATCAAACAGACAGAGGAGAAGAGAAAAAAATAGAGAGAGGAAGGTAAGTGTATGAGGTCTCTTATGTCTGGTTTATTCTTAGAGAGAGAGGGAGAGAAAAAACAATAGCATGCGTCTGTCTCGATTTGAGTTATTCGTTGGCGACTGTGTTGATCTTGTTTCAAGTTAATGAGTTAGTTGGTCCGATCGCATTATCCTAAAAAATATTCTCGAGATAGAGACGTACTCGAGAAGAAAAAAAAAATAGAGAAAATATCAATACAACCTCGATGACCGACACATACAGGTATGAGATAATTTCATGAGAATCTGGATATGCGCACGTATTATTTTATTGACCTTGAACTTCGTGCGATCTAGACAATAGATTTGAACTTTAGTTAGTTTTGTTTATATTAGTATTCGTTCTATCTATCTATACGAATAATTAACTAAAATTGAAGTGGATCATTGCTAGTGAAAAAGATTTCAATCGTTTATTTGTACACATTAGCCTAGTGTCCTTAAAAACATACGGGTGCAATATATGTATGGATGAGTATATCTCACATCTCAAAAACATATGACACCCATGATTAACATAAAGTGCGCTTTATGAGAGCATGTGCATCATTGGAAATGGATGGATATATGTATATATTGACCAGTTCATATAATTAAAATCGAAAGAAAATGAATAGTTAATCATTTTGTTATGATATGAAATATCATGACATCTATACCTCAGTTAGTCTCTTTCGTATTTTCCTTGTTGTTATCTATAGATATATGCGTTTAGTTACATAAAAAGGGGAGTTATAACACACTTTGTCATCATTATCATTCTTTTCATGAGTGAAATATAGATAAGTAGATTTATGTTTTGCTTCTTCTTCTTCTTCTAGATTAGTAAGCCCTAAAAAAGGAGGATGCAATACGATTTCGTTGATGATTTAACAGAAATTGCAAGTTTTGATGGTTTAGAAACGAAAGAAAATATGCATTTATATCAAACACATCAACCACAAGACAGGTATAAAAAAAGATAGATTTAATTGAAATAAATGTAAAAAAAAATAACTCATATTTTCTTTAGTTTTCTTAAATCAACAATATCTAATAGTAATATGATAACAACCAGTGATATTTGGCAAACTTCATCATCAAATAGTAATACAATAAATCAATCATTTTATTTCCCATCTTCATTTGATTTTAATAATACATCAAATTCAAATCAATATCATACAATGGATAATAACAATTACGATTATAATTCATTACCTGATGTATCATCATCATCAGCATCAGCATCAACTTACTTAATGGATCCATATTCACATATGTTTACCAATAATTATCCAATTGATCCATATTCTACACAAACATCATATAATTCAACATCAATGGATTATACATCATCAACATATTTATCAACAGCAACAGATTCATATCAACATCTTCATCCTATGTATACAAATACAAATGGGATGACTATTCCACCTGCTTCATCATATCTTTCATCATCATCATCATCGTGTATTGATATTCAACCTGATTATCAATCAACAATGTCACAATGGGATTCGACTATGATTAAAATGCGTACACACGATGGTATGTAGTGTTCTACATCATCCAGAAATGGATGCCAATCTGTCCCCCTTCTTTATTTTTTTTTCTTCTTTTGCTTGTACAAAAAACAAAAGTGAGAGAAAGGAGATGTCCGTTTTCTAGTCACATCAGCATCGAACTCTAGCAATAGTAGTACTAGTGCTAGCAAACAACCATGTCTCGTATGTCATGAAGAATCATCCGGCTATCATTTTGGTGCATATACATGTGAATCGTGCAAAGCATTTTATCGACGAGTGACGAAAGGTAAGAAAGAAGACTGCCTAGTTTAATCTTTCGTCAATAGGACTTACTTTTTTTATGAGTCCAAAAAATAATTATATGATTACATCTTAGTTTTTGATCAGTAGAAAAAGGAGGACCTCAAGCAATTCGTTTCACATTGTCAATTAGCTTTTTTCTTTTTCTAATATATAGATCCACGTATTGAAATTAAACATTCTTGTGAAGTTCCATTACCAAATATAACAAAATTAAATCGAAAAGATTGTCGAGCATGTCGTAAAGCTAAATGTGATCGAGTTGGAATGACAGCCATGCCTAAAGATCGTGCACCACGAACAACAACAACTAAAACAACAACTTATAAAACTCCAACAATACCTATAACAGATCTTCTTGAACAACTTGCTCGTGATCTTACCTATGATCAATTATCAACTTCGTCAGCATTAGAAAGTCTTCTTCGTATTATTGATTTACCACCAATTCTTCCAATAAATATTAATTATCATACAATTTATATGAATGCTGTTCGTATATGGAGAAATCAATATAATCATCCATTACAAATTATCGCTGATGCATCATTAATGGATACATTTCCTGTTCTTCTCTTTCTTTTTCATATATTTATAACAATGACAGAAAATGATGAAGATAAATCAACAAATAATAGTAAATTTAATAAACTTGTTAATATACTTCAACAAGAAATTCATCGTATTACCGGTACAGATCATCGATCTGCTTCACGTATAAAAGCTTTATTTATGAAGTGTTATGTTGCACTTGCTCAATATCCAAATAGTACAAATCTTCTTGATGATAATAATAGTATATCTCAATCACAATTTTTATCTTATCAACCATATCCAGTCTATGGACAATAAATAAACTCTTTATATTGTGCCATCATTTTTTTCTTTTTTTTGTTAAATTTATTTCTTTTCTGGCGTTTTTTTTTTATTATTATTAATCAAATAGTAAACATTTCATATTTCACAACAATAGAAAAAGCGATATATATATAACTATGATCCCACTATATATATAAAATACAGCACAGAAAGACGATAGACATATATCTGTTTATATGAAGAAAAACCAAAATTGAATTTGTTTTATGATAATATTGTTGGATTTGACCATGCTATTCGTCGTTTTTCAATATCATGTATAAGATCAGTTCGTTTTTCTTCAAGATCTCGTCGTACATGAGCTTTATAATCGGCTTCTTCACGAAATTTACGTGATACAACATCTTTATATAAACGATCAGCTTCTTGACAAAGTATATTATCATGATGAACTTGATTACGTTGAGCTTCTTCTTGTTGTCGACGTTGCTAAATAGAAGATTACATCATAATTAAATGCAATAATCCTCTTACAGATACATACGGAATCTTTCGTAGTTTTTTGTTCATTGGAATGACGTGCTTGTGTAGTATCAAAACTTCGTTGAGCATATTGATTTTGTTTAAAACGTATTCGATCATTCGCTTGTTCTTCAACTGCTTGTGTTCTAATAGGAAATAAATTAGTTTTGAATATGTTAATTCTTAGTACTATTACCGTTGATGGTTTTGATGTATTATTTGATTACGTTGTTGTCGTTTAGCTTCCATGATTCGATCAGATTTATCTAATTCTTGTTGTTGACGATTTTGAATACGTTGTGATTGTTCTTTTGCTTGTTGTCGTTTGTAATGTTCACGTTGAACGTGTTCGTGATGAAGTTCTTTTTTTACTTCATGTTGAGCCTTTTAGAAAATATATTTTATATAGAATACTAACAGAAATTTTTTTTGCATACTTTCTCATATAAATGACCTAAATGGTGTCGACGAGCCGAATTATTTAATGAAGAATTTGGTATAGGAGGAGGAAGAGAAGGAGCTATTATGAAATTATTTATTTAGTTTATAGAAATTTGATTAGATTTTACCAGGTGCTGATTTTAATTGTCTTGCATGCCAATGTTCAATTGAAATAGGTCCTGATGATGATCGATAAATATTATTTGACATAACATTACTATCTGGTTTTGTTTTTTGACATGTTGATGGTGTGTGTGTATGAGTATGTTGATGTGTATCAATCGATGATTTAAGACATGATTTTAATGGAGTTGATTCACGAGACATATCAAGATCATCAACAGAATATCGTCGAACAGAAGATGAATCATTGAAACAAACATTTTTCTTTCTTGTTGAATATGGACTTGGTGAAGAATTAGTTGAATGTGAATGTTGATGAGGATGCTGATGATGATGATGGTTATGATGAGATGAAGTTGAAAGAGGACGTGGTGGTAATGATTGTGGTGGAGGAACAGATGGTGGTCGTTCATCAAGAAGAAACCAATGTTGTTTAATTTGATCATCAACTCTACGATTAAGTTCATCACTTGTCATTAAACTCTGTGGTCTTTGCTGTGAAATCATAATAAGATTATTAACCTCATGACTATTAACACTTGTTGGTATATTTTGATGAGGAACAAGTACAACAGGTGATGTACTTTGAAATTGTTGATTCGGAAGAAAAAATGGCCAATTATCAGAAGTCATTGGAAATGGTGCAGGCATTGGATAACCGGGTAAAAGTTTAGTTGGATAAGCAACTGAATTATTTTGAAGAAATTGTCGAGCAGTTGGTGGTATTGTAAGTTCAAATTTAATACGTTCATATCTTAAAAATAATTAATAATAAGAAAACAAAAGAAAAAAAAAAGAATTTATTTATTTACAATGCAGATGGAATCCATATTGCTTCTTGTAATCTTTTTACTGTAATTGTTTTTCCATTTGCAAAATGAATAATTAATGGACGAATTTCACCACCTATAAAAAAAAATATAGACAAAAATATATAAAAGGTATAAAGTCTAGAATTACTTTCACATGAAGCACGTTTTTCGAAACCATCAAGTACTTCTCCAGGTACAAAACGACCTTCATGTCCATCAGGAGCAAGAACAAAATCTCCTGTTTGAATTTTATGCATTAATGCATCTGTATAATGTATAATATCAAATAAATATGTTGGTTGAAAATCTGATTCACTAAAACCACCGGCACTTCGTGGACCAAATTCAATCATAAATTGATTAATATTTAACTTAAAATTGAAAAAATATAAATTTAAATAAATTTAAGAATTAAAAAGTCTTACTTGATTAAGAATTTTACCACGATAATAATATCCATCTTTATCTTTTCTTGCTAAGCATTCTTGTCCAATTAAAAGTGTTCCAATTTCGGATGAAACAGCTGTATCCATGGGTGGTCCGCCTATTGGGGTAGGTAATGATGTATCAAGTACTAATAAAGGATTCGTTGCATCTTGTATTTGATAATTAATCATTGGTGCAAGACTTTCTAATGAACCTGTTCGAGAAAAATGTGCTATGGTTAATGAACCACGTGTTAATAATGCTAAATCTTGAAGAAATTTAACAACAGTTTCTTGTTCTTGTTCTGTATTTGATGGTGTATTTATATAGAAGATATGACATGGACGTTTTTCTTGTTGTTGATGTTGAAGAAAATTTATAATAACTTGTGGTTCTTGATCAGGTATACCATCTGTAATAAGTACAACTTGTTGACATAATGTATCAGCAAATGTAGTCAATAAACCACCTAACGTATTTGTACCTGTTTTAGGTTCTAATGAACGTAGCCAATCATCAGCAACAACAACAGATGGATGTGACCAAAATACACATCGATCAGCCCATCGACGTATATTTGAATTAAATTCTATTAAATTAAAAAGTAATGTTTGATGTGGGTTTGGTATATCAACTGCATGTACACGTAGATATGCGGAAAGATGTTCACGAACAGTAGCTAAACATGAATACATTGAACCACTCGTGTCAATTAAAAATGTTGTATTAAGATTTGGTACTATAGAACCAAATAGATTCATTGTTGCTATCATTCTTTCTCTATGTGAAAATCAATTGATGTATAAAAATTCACCAACAAGTGTTAAAATCTTGAGCATATAAACACAACGCCATTAAACGTTCTGTTGTTATGTCTCTAACCAGCAAACATATGTAATCATTTAACATACTGATCACAACTGCCATCTATAGTAAAATCATACTTTATTGTTTTAAATTTATTTTTAGTTGAAATAATGACCTAGTTCTTTTTATAATACGCATAAAGTAATATCAGCATGATAAATCGATTTTTTTTCTCTATACTCAATAATTTGGGAATTTAAACATATGATACACAACAGGTGTATTTTTATTCTCAATGATATACTATTTAATGATGAATACAATAAATCATTTTTTTGTGTTATTAGACTGATATATTATAAAATGCATTGTCATCAATTGATTTTTACATTGATCATTGTGGTCGCGACTAGTGAATATAACATATTCATTACTGGTAATTGATCATTTCTTTCGTTTCTTTTTCAATATAAATTTTTCATTAATTATAGCAGCTGATCCAAGTGCACCAGTTTGGCCAGTTGCCTTTCAAGAAACCTTCCTTGAAACAAGTACTTTACCAATAATTGGAACAGGTAAAAATATCAAAGGAACTTATTATTATGATTTCGATCAAAAAGCTGTGTAAGATTTTATTTTTCTATTGATTTTTTTATCTTTCTATCTATTCAATAGTCGTATTGATCGTTCAACAGGCAAATATGATCGTTATTGTAGTTCAATACATGCTTTTGCAGACACACCATGTACTCATCTTGTTGTAAAAGGTCTTCGTTATCTTGTATTTCCATCATTAAAATCATGTTGTGCATGTTGTACATCCGAAAGTGGTTGTGGTATTGTAAAACCTGATTGGTTATCTGATTCAACATTTATTGGATATAATACAACAGATTCAATTAAATATCAAGTATGGGATAAAAAAGGTTTACAAGATAATTTCTATTGGCAAGTGGACAGTACTCAAGCACCATATGTAATTGATCAACGTCCTAATGATTTAATGGTATTTGATATAACTAGTTTTAAGAAAGGTGCTATTGATCCAAGTATATTTGCCTTACCTTCATATTGTTCAAAAGATCATAAATGTCCTCTTCTATCTGTTTGCACTGTAGCTTGATAAAATTGTATTTCTTTTTTTTGTTATAATTAAAGAAATAATAAAAAAAAAAATCAAAATTCAATTTCATTTTTAAATAAATTACGTATACGGTATTCGAGTATAACAACGAAACGACTCATATGTTCACTCATTTATCACAGTTATGCTTGAATGATTCTTTTGATTTCTTTTCAAACAGAAGTCAAAAGAAACTACTACAATATATATCATCTTCGTTTTTTTTTTCTTCGTGTTCAATTTTAGTTGAAAAAATTGTATTGTAAATTAATATAAATTTTTTGTTTTATTAGAACATATTTGCGTATCATTATGGTTACGATATACAAAACAAAATCATATAAAGAATATTCATTTTGTCTCTATATTTGTTTCGTTCGATCGATCATTTAACTTAGTGTAGTACAATAAGGACAGTGAGAAAAAAATAAATGTATACTACTCGTGCTTGCTCACTCGTACAATATTTTATTGCATCTAGTGCATTTTTTTCTTTCTCCATTTTACATATACGTATACAATAATTCATATATATTGTCCGAACCCTTTTTCTGATATTATTATTATTATGATTAGTCATCGATTAAGATCACTACCTGTAACTGGTTATTATGAATATTTATCACAAACACGTTTCCGTGTTAATGTCACTCCAAATGAAGGTATTGACAGCGAAGAAACACCAATAAAAAATACGCCACATTGTGTTTCAATGTTGATGGAAAATGGTAATAATAAACCTTCTTTAATAAAATCATCATCTCTCGATAATGTACAACATCAATTATCGAATCTTAATGATAAAGATGTAACAAAATGGTCATCGACAGAAGTACAACGATGGGTTGAAGATCAATGTCGAAAATTTGAATTAACAAAGGCAACAACGGAAAAATTTCAAATGAATGGTAAGAATTTAATTGAATATATATATATATATGTATATATTCCATTCTTTTTAGGTCAAGCATTAGTATTATTGACTAAACATGATTTTCTTAGACGTTCACCTGATGGAGGTGAAATACTTTATTATGCATTACAACGATTAATTAGTAAGTTCTATTGTTTTATTATTATTTATTATAACTTGAATTTTAGAATTAGATCCAAATAAATTCAATTCAGTTCGTGTTGGTCAAAGCTTATTTAAAACTAAACCAACAACTCGTCAAAATCCTCGAATTATTGAACTTGATTCAGATACAGATGAACATAATAGTGTTACAAGTAATTCATCATCAACAAAACCAATTGTTGAAGAACCTGATGATCCACCATTAAGTCGTTCACCAGATTCCGATTCAATTTATGAAAATTATCAACAACAACCACAACAACAATATCCTCATTCATTTATTTATAGCAATCCACATATTCGTCAAACAGTTTTTACAATACCAACAGCACCTACAGCTCCATATTATCATCAACAACAAGCATATCCGAATGCTTATATGTATCCTCAACATCCTATTCATCCACAAATGCCTCAACAACAATTTTTTCATGCTGCACATCCACAAGTACAACCAAATATACATTTTATGAATCAATATTATCCTATGATGGCTGCACAAGGCATTTTAATTGAAGCCATAGAGCATGAAGAAGCAAATAATCTTCTTGCTAATGGAGTTACTTCACCTTCACAATCGAATGATACCTCAACTACTGGTGGTCTTCGTTTTGATGGTCGAGAAAATCTCTATTTAGTTACAATGAATGGACAACGATTTATTATGACTGAAGAATATATTAAACAAATTGTATTAGAAATTCAGCAACAACAACAACAGCAACATTTTCAACAACAACAACATTTTCATCAACAACAACAACAACAATTTCAACAACCACATTATTCCTATCAACCACCACATCCACAACCACAACAACCAGTTCATGATAATGTTTACTATACTACATGAATGTGAATCGCAAGTTTTCTTCTATTTCTAGTAAATAAACAATTCAGAATTAAAAAATTTACCCAAAAAAAAAATTAAAAATAGACCAGTTTCATGTATAACTTTTTTTGTATTTTGTTTTCTTTTTTTTTTGCGCTATTAATAATTGTTGTTTATATTATTCTTATGATTATTTGTTAAAGATATAGGATTTTAAATGAAATTTTTAATATTGCAATTCAATTGTGATGTAATCAATTATATAACTGTTGATAATTGAGTACGATAAAGGTCGAAAAGTAAACGTTTTACCTGGAATATCAATTAGTAACTCAGCAGTGTGAAATGAACCAATAACCAAAACTAATTAATAAATAAATGTAATTTCGATTGATAAGAAAAAACATATTGCATATGTTACTTGTAGACGTCTATAAATGAATATCTTGAGACTGATAGTAAGAGTAGAATATAGTCATGAGTTATATTCGGTGTCAACGAAAGTATAAAAAATACTTAAATATTTAAACTTAAAGAGAGTAACTAGCGAGATTTATTACTATTTATCTTTTGTCTAATGCATCAAACATATAACAGATTGAAAGACTTTTTTCATTTATTTTGTCTAACAAAATATGTTATACAGGTAGATACTTTATAAATATTGGTGATATTTTTTTCTAATTTCCTGACATCAATGCACGAAACAAATACAATTCTATATTTCTTGTTTGTAAATATATATTTTGTGTAAAATGATATCGTCTAATTAATATTATTTGAAAATATACACAAATTCTTAAAAATTATGATCATTTTTTCCATTTGTTAAAAGATATTTAACATATTTTTGAAAGAGCTCTTCGTTATACATCTGTCGGAAGTTAGCGATACGGAAATGAGAAAAAGAAGAAAAAAATATATTGACTTGGTACGTGTACTATAAAAAATGACTACAATATTTTTTATGACAGAAAATTATTACAATTACTTAAAAACCCTGGAAATCTTTTTTTTCTTGTATAATATCATATGTCCCATGTAGAACAGTACACAGAAGATTTCATAGAAGCACCATGCTATACTTGATGAGAAAATCTCAAAAACTTTTCCGAAGAATGAATTCATCACCTAGAGGTTTACGCAACGAAAGAAACTTCATATAATGAATTGTTATTTTACTAAAAACGTTATCCATAGCAACATATTAATTTTCTTTTCAAGGTAGCTTCTGTTATTCTCAACATCAAACAAGAACGCAAAAAAAGAAATGCTCCATGGTTTTCATGCTGCACATAAAATAAGAAAAAACCCATACGTTTACTGCAAAATATAATCTCATTTGTTAATGGTACGGAAAAAAAAAGAAAATTATACTATTTTTTCATTATATTGATGGAATGCAAAAGTTGTGAAATGTAAAAACAAAGAGAAAAATGAAAGGATGTTTATCACTCTATAAACTGTTTGTTTCATTTTAAGTTAAGTTCATTTCATTGACAGAAAAATCTCGTTGTGTATGGCTTCTACCAAGTTGTTTCTATTTCTTCTTCACCTCTTTATTTCACAATCAATCGAACAAGATATACGTTCATATAAAATGTCTGTAAAAAAAGCTTGGCAGTTTCAATGTTCTAATACGACTTGTTTACCATTCGCCACTGTTTCCGCATCACGTATTCTTAAATGCCAAACAACTTGTTTAGCTTACGAACACTGTCAAGCGGCCAGTTTTTATCAATCAACTTCTAATTGTCAAATGTTTGCTTACATACAAAATCAACTGGATAATATGGTAGCTAACGTGGACGTTACTACTCTGATTGTCATAACTGGTACTCGAACACCACCAGGCTAGTACACATATAAAATCTATTAAGATATTCTTTTAGGGAACATTCTTCTTTGTTCAGATCAATATTGACGAATAACATAGTCAGTTTCCTTAAAAAACAAAAGTAAATTCAGCAAAAAAATTCGCACATAGTAATAAATAATTGAAATATCTATATATCTGTAGTGTTTAATAAACTACCGCTAAGGATCTATTCGTTTCTGAATATGTATATATTAAATACAATGGATTAGTGAATTCTATCACACTCACTGAACTACAATTTCATTCTGATTCTGATTCCTTTAAACTCCCCTTTTCCTTAATTTTCATCCGAAAGATTTCTAATAAGAAGCCCTATAGTATTACTATCAAACAAGAAGAATGGTACTAACATCTTCATGAGTCATTCTAACCCATTAGATACTAGAGAAATAATATATAGATAAGATCGAGCTCAATTATAATCAAAATTTATTTAATTTTTTCTTTGAATTTTATATTACTTGTATTAAAAATAGAACCAACGACTACGACATCAACATCAACATCAACATCGACTACAACGTCAACAACAACAACAACGTCGACAACAAAAACGTCGACTACAACATCAACAACAACAACGTCGACCACAACGTCAAAAACAACAACAACAACAACGTCGACTACAACATCAACAACAACAACGTCGACCACAACGTCAAAAACAACAACAACAACAACGTCGACTACAACATCAAAAGCAACAACAGTGGCGGTAACGGCTGTTACTTGCAATTGTTCTACTTATGGTACATGCGCAGGATATCGTGGTTCATCGGGTTATCCCATCGCTTGTGGTAATTATGCTCATGATGGTAGTGGTTACATGGCATGTGTTTATGATGCTGACAATGGTTACATTAGTGGCAGTAGTAATGATTGTTCATTGTGTTGCAGTCTTGGTAGTGGTACTTATGGAGCTTATGCTGGTCGTTGATAAACCAAATATGATTCGAACATGCAGAAACTTTCTCTTTAATACAAACATTTAGAAAATCGCTTCAGAATATCATCGTCATAATCTGATCATCACTTTTCATTTTCCAGTCTTGCTCTAATCTTATAAATAAATATCCTTCAATTGAAAACTATTTTTCATTTCAGAGTTAAATCATCGTAAATATTATTCTCAAGGACTTTAAAACAAAAGAGAAAAATGATTCGAGTTATCAAAACTTGCTAGAGTTAATATTTTTTTTCTTCTTTAAAAGCCAACGGCAGATTCTATTCATTGTTCTTCGTGAATACATCATACGATTCAGAGAGGATCTTCAGCAATTTTGAAAGCATCATCATTATTTCACACTCATATCCATATCCACTCTCAAGAACAAATATTGCCGTTCATCAACTTAGGTAAATTAAGAATATTAGATCAAATCTATTTTAATCTAACTGTTTTTTGATGAACAAATCTTTTGGAATATTCTTTTCTTATTACATTAGTTTATAATTGCCATCTTGAGACTGTAGGTACCTATGTGAGAAATTCAAATTGTACAAACAATATATATTTATTAACTGATAGAAAAATTGAATAAATCAATAGAAATTATTTCTAGCGCGTTTAATATATAAAGAAGCTAATTCTACTTTATATCTTTTTCTTATTTTCTATATATATCTAATACAAAATATGTCGACTGAACAAAAAGATGAAAAATTTACACTTCATTTTCTTGATTGTGATTGTACATGTTGTGGTGTTCGTCAGCGTTATATTCCTTCATTAGCATGTAATATTGATCATTCACAATTTCAACAATTAGTTAAAGATCTATCAAAACCACGATATGGTTTAGATTGTAATTGTCTATGTGGTACAAAATCTCCATCAACAACAACAAAAGATTCATGTGCATGTCCGACATCTAATACTACTACAACAACACCTATTCAAGTTAATTTTAGTGTAGATACAGGTGTTAAACAATTATCAAATATACCAGTATCTTTACAAAAATAATTATACATAGTCAATATTAATTTTGTTCTGATTGATGAGTATCTTCCTTCTTATTCGATAATAAAATTGTTAAACTAAATGAAATAAAACTAATCAGAAGAAACATTAGCGATATTAACATAATTGATTTGTAATTTCCTGTTAAATCAAGAAATGAACCTAATAGAAAAGAAAAAGATTATTTCTCATAATCTATCAAATGAATATAAACTCTACCTCCAATAATTGGACCTAAGATTAAACCAAGACTTGTAATAATTACATGATAGATATATCCTTGTTCTGTTTCATCTTTATCAAATAATTGATTTGAAACCGTGTATTGTAATGATGTTGTAACAGCGGATGTAAAACTAAATACTATATAGAAATCGATTATATATATATGTATTTTCTTAGAATTAACTTACAAACTATTGGTAAAATTGCTAATGCATTTATACTTGTATAAAGTAAACCGAATACTAATAATAAAAAGATAAAACCAGTAAAAACACATGTTGGAAATAGATAAATTATATTGACGGGATATAAATGAATAAAAAGTGGAATTGAAAGACGAAATAATGCATCAAATAAACCATGTAAACGAAACCAAAGATCAGCGCGAGCAGAAGCAAAACCAAGATATTTCAGATAACTTTCCTATAAAAAAAATTAAATTTACAAGTAAAAAATTTCGAACTATAAAACATTAACATACCAAATGAAGAAGAAAATTATTAACTGCTGACATTGTAGTAAATATTCCTATCAACCAAACAATAATTGGTAATGAAAAACGACTTTTTCGATTATTATTATTCTGTGTAACTGTTATCGATGGACGTTGATATTCTAATGGTATATTGGATGAATATTTCATTGTAAAAATAGGACCAAGTATACAAGTAGCAATTAATTCAATGAAAGCTAGATGTCTTTTCATTATTTGCCATTCATTTTTTTCAATTGATGAAAATACCCAAGCACTCATTATATGATAACCAATTGGAAAACCTGTGGATATAATACACATTATAGAAATATGTTTGATGTGTTGATTAACTGGATAATAATGACCACAAATTAATGTTCCAAGAATAAATATAGCTGCATTAGCAAATCCATATGGTAGTGAATAAGTTATTAATAACCAATGAAGATTATGAATAAGTGATGAAATAAATAATGATATAACACATGTGAGAAGTGAACAAATAAATGTTAATTGATATCCATATCGGCGAGCTAAGAAAAGAATCAATGGAGCAAGAAGACCACCAAAACTTTGTCCAATACTACCAATCAAACCTGAATGATACATATTTTATTTATATTTTATGTAATAAAAATAAGAGTTCAATATATACTTAATTCTGTATCGGATATATTTAAATGTTGTTTTTTAAGCTGAACAATTACTGTTCCATAACTCCAACAGAAACCATTGAAAATAATTCGACTTATAAATGTACTAAGAACAATTAAAATACCATAATGATTTCGAATTGTATCAAAATCCTAAATTAAATATAATTTTTTTGTTATTATTTTAAAAATGGTTTTGAATACATACCATATTAAGTTATTTTTTTTATAAATGTCTATTTAATCTGAACATTAACGAATTATGACGAGAACAAAAAAAATGATTTTTACACAATTCTTTATTCCAGTTATAACAAAAAAACGGATGCAAGTCTTCCTTCTCTATTGTAAACAGTAAGATAAGAAACATGTTTGGCATTGTTAATAGAATCAGCAAATTGAAAAATAAGATTGACAAAAACAAACAGAGTAAAAATAAATTGACATAACATCTTTAATATCCGTTCTTTTTGTTGTACCAATATTGTTTAATCGTTATTGTTGGTAGACATATCCGGAGATGAACAAGAATTAATATTGTGCATGACAACAATGATAATTGGTAACATTTATTGAATAGACACATATTTTCTTGAAAGATATTGACAACTAAAGTTTTTATTATAATAAAATACTGTTGAAATGAATCATGTTTTCGTTATTCACAAGATTTGATGATCAATGAAATATTAGTTTAGAACTTATGACGCAAGTGTATCAGAAATGGATCGAGACTAAAAACTAATTCGTTTTACTTTAATTTTTTATTGACGGAACCATTTGTATTTTTAAACCATTAATATATATACGAAATCCAATTCATAATGCATATGACACTTGTGTTCTACCTTTAAAGTTTATTCGATGATTTTATTTTCAAGACAAGCAGAATTTATCGACAAACGATATGTGTCAATCACACTAATATGGATCATATTGATTGCTTCATACCACTATAAATTACAAATGTTCTGACGTTAGTGTCATCACACATTTACTTATTCATTTTCATATCTATTCTAATTATAGAAGAGAACAAATCGAATGTATCATGTCAATTCTATTTAGTTTGTTCTTCCATATAGAGTTAGAGATCAAAATCGATTCAATTCGAAATAATCTTTCAGAAGCAAGTCAATATAAGCAAATCAAAGTAGAAAAGAATCGATTGATTTTATATTTATTAAGTAGATTTGTCATTTTGTCATGAATAATCAGATAATATTTGATAAATTATTTTATATTATAACTAAATCTTCATGTAATCTTTTTTTTAATCTTTTAACATATTGTTTTATTCTGTTCATTAGAATCAGTCATTTCTATGTTATATAAATTTTTAAAGTTATTTCTTTCATTTATTCGAGGATGTGTGTTTAGAATGATTTAATACTGGCATCTACATCCCATCCTCTTGATGTTGCTCCACATGCTGTTAATTTCAGTGCATTTAGTCCAAAAGAAATCATTGTTCGTGCTGGTGAAGATCTTACAATTACTGTACCATTTGTTGGCTCACCTGCACCACAAGTTACATTTGCTAAAAATGGCGATGAAATTAAATCTGATGGAAAGAATTAAGTAACTGTTAAAGATGGTATTGCTGAACTTATTGTACCAAAGGTAAAAGGTGGTGATACTGATTTATATTCATGTACTTTAAAAAAATCATCTTGGCCAAGAAACTGTTCAAATGAAAGTTATTGTTGTCGATAAACCAGGTTAGTTCAATTATTTTCAAAAATTAAATTCTAATATTTTATTTGGATTTTAGATACACCCGAATGAGCATTAAATATTTCTCATGTGAAACCTGATTCATGTTTATTGACATGGAAACCACTCAAGACTGATGGTGGTTCGCCAATAACTAATCACATTATTGAAAAATTTGATACGAAAAAAGGTGAATGGCAAAAAGTATCAAGTTTTTGTCGTTCACCATTTTACGAAGTTACTGGACTTAATGAAGGTTCAGAATATAAATTTCGTGTTTCGGTTGAAAATGTTTATGGATATTGCAAAAAATCCTTATGGTAAGTTTTTATTGAAACAAAATTTAATCGATAAAAATATCTTTTCCTGCCAATTATGTTTAGATGCATCACAAGGTCCAGCTAATGTTGAAGTTGGTAAACAAACAGAAAATTCAGTTACATTAAAATGGAATAAACCTAAAAATGATGGTGGCTCAAAAATAGCTGCGTATCAAGTTGAAATACGTAAACCAGTTAGTGATATATGGGAAATTGCAGATGATTATTCAGTTAAAGGAATTGAGTTTACAGTTGATAATCTCTCAACAAGAAAATCATATGAATTTCGAGTTAAAGCAAAAAATGCTGCTGGTTGCGGAGAATATACTAAACTTGTGTTACATAGTCATATCTTTTATTTTCATATAGTTCTTTCTGTTCACTTGTATATATATATATATATCTTTCTCTCTCGTATATCTCTTTCTTTCTCCTCCGTTCATATCTTGTTTCTCTTTCGTACATCGGGTACTTGTGTGACCTTTCTGGACCTCGATCCATTGTCTGTCTTTCTTATGAACTTAATAAAGACAAGAAACTTCTTGACGAATTCTTCTCTTTATTCATTTC
>CAJNOI010001283.1:0-16683 GCA_905250115.1 Adineta steineri | reverse complement strand
TTGCAGGTCTTATATACTGAAGATTACAGATTATATATAACTCTTGCTTTTCAAATTAACATTATATTGCCTTTTTAATTAAATGATAAATCAACTACTTTACCTTCGATGTCGAAATAACACATGAGATTAAAAATAATTATTCTAGTTTTTCAAGATAATGATAAGTTTATTTATTTTTCGGATCAACTTTGATCCATATAAAGAAGGAAAAACAACGACAAACAAAAGAGAAAAAATGAAATCTAGAGTACACACACAGAAACACACATATACAAATGAACAGTCATGATGCTGCGCTAATAAATTTTCTTTTTTTTTATAATTAAGCTCGTTCACCACGAATACGTCGTGCCAATTGGATATCTTTTGGCATAATCTAAATTTCAAAATAATATAAAATTAAACAATAATACCGAAGAAAAATATTTTTTTCTCTTACTGTGACCCGTTTAGCATGAATAGCGCATAAATTAGTATCTTCAAAAAGTGAAACTAAATAAGCTTCACTAGCTTCTTGAAGTGCACCAATAGCTGCCGATTGAAAACGTAAATCAGTTTTGAAATCTTGTGCAATTTCACGAACAAGTCGTTGAAATGGTAATTTACGAATAAGTAATTCAGTCGATTTTTGATAACGACGAATTTCACGTAATGCAACTGTACCTGGTCGAAAACGATGTGGTTTCTTAATTCCACCTGTTGATGGAGCTGATTTACGTGCAGCTTTTGTTGCTAATTGTTTACGTGGTGCTTTTCCACCAGTTGATTTACGTGCTGTTTGTTTGGTACGTGCCATGGAATATTAATCAAATCTTAAACAAAAAAAAAAGAAAACTAATATAACCTTTGACCAAAAAAAAGCGCCATCTTTTTCTTCAACCATATTTTGACATTCTTTTCCTTTCTTCAGCAACCGACTAACAATAAACAGAACGAAAGATTTATTATTCTATGTCTGTTTTTTATTAAGGGTATGTCTTTTTATTTGAATTCTAACGAAGAAACTAACTATCTATAGATAAAAACAAAGAATTGAAAATGATTCATAAAATGGTTATTTCCAATTGTTTTCTTCCTTATACATACCAGCAATTACAGTAGTGAATTTCTTATTTACTTATTTATTTGCTCTCAAGATTTAGAAAGAAAAAAAAACAACTTCGTTATTTCAAAAAAAAATAAAATTTTATTTATTTCACTTTTATATTCTTAGTTTCGATTCATTGAAACAGACTTTGACTTTTTTTTTTGTAATTCTCCTTTTTTTTGCGTATATTCGGTTATGTATGCACACATTTCAACTACGTACTTATTTGATGTTGTATGCGGGTCGAGTTGTCGTCGGTAGTGTATGTGTGTGTTGCTCGTCAACGAGGATAATGCAATGAGAATGAGCGTTTTGCAGTGGGTATATATAGTGCAACAGACATATAAGCTCGAACCTCCTCCACCAATGAATTTGTATGCAAGAAGTTTGTGAGGCTCGACTATTAGGAGAATGGTAGATGATGATGCTTACACTTATTATTACTGTCTACGAAGTAATGTCGGTAAGATGAGAATATAGAAGATTCGAGAATGTCAAACGAAAGGGACGATGATCGACGGTTTCAGAAAGAAGAAAGCGAATGGTCGACTAACAACTAAAGAGAAAAAAAAGAAATAAAGAGGAAGAAGACCAGATAGAAATAAATTTATCCCTTGTCGCTCTCGTAGTTTTTTAACATATATGTATATTTATATAGAGGAAGAGAACGGAATGTTGGGGGATCATAAGCGAACCTTGAGAGTAGACGATAAATGTACGATAAAAGAAGTTAAAAACACATATAGAACTAGAAGTGATGAAAGAACTTTGATAGAAATAAATAATCAAGATTGTACTACAATTGATAATAGAACAGGATGACCGATTTTTTTAAAAGATGAACAAGAAAAGAAAAGGAGGAAAGAGGAGAGAGAGAGAGAGAGGAAAGAGAACGAGACAGACGATAGAAGAGAAGGAAAGGAAAGGAAATATGTCGTCGATACAAAGGAGATTTTAAATATATATTAATAGGAAAACAAAGAATTACCTTAATTAATAGAAATGAAAATAAATTCTTAATTAGATAGAAGAACAGAACGAATACGAGCGCCATCTATGTCATAAAATATTTTATAAATAGAATCGTATAGTATCCATGTTGCTTATAGATTAAATAATGAAAAATATATTTAATAATCCAGTTGTTCGAATGGTACGTGATGAAGTAAATGATCTTCGAAAGAAAAATAAAGATACAAAAACTGATCAAGAAATTCCAGCAGGTCCTCCAGCATATTGTCATCATCCACCATCAACATCATCATCAACAACCACCACCACAGATTCTTATTCTCATACAGCAAGTTCAACAGCAGGTTATTCACAAACGAATGCTTATCCAACATTGACAACACATAATCAAGAACGTGATAGACAGGTTTTTAATCTGAATTATATTTTTATAAATTTTAATTAATAATTATATAGAGTTTTCTTGGAAAAATTGAATCAACGACAACGAATTTACTTGGAAATGTAATTGGACAAGATACAGTAGTTTCTGTAGCACATAAATTAAATACTGCAGTAACAACTGGACGTAATGCACGAGTATGTTTGAAAAAAAATTCCTTTTTTTTGTTAATAAATATTTATAATAAAAGGAACTTCTTCGAAATGGTGCAGTTGTTCAATTGGTTTCAAAAAGTGCAGGAAGTTTACTTCAAGTTGTTATGTCAACGAATGGCGTTCTTATATTTGATGGAAATGGTGCTGCTAATTCATTTAATAGTAAGTCTTTTAAGATTATTTACAGTCGAAATAATAGAGAAAAAAATTCAATTTCTTTTACTTTTAGCTTATTTCACTGTTGAAGAAGCTGAAAAAGGTCGACTTCGATTTCATAACAATTACAATTATTTAGCATTTGAAGGCAAACTAGCTTGTATCATGTCATTTGTATGAATACATTTCTTTAAATAAACATTTTATAATTGTTCTCTTTTAGCCACCTGGTGCTAAGAATAATACTAGTATTGATTTTCGTGTACATGATATACTTGGTACTAGTGAATTAGTAGCACTTGAATCATGTGCCTATAAAAATCATTTCATTTCTATATCACCTGATGGTCTTCTTAAAACAACGAATATTAAAGATAAAAATATTGATGCTCAGTTTTCAGTTGTATCTATTGTAAGTGAAATATTATGTTTCAAGAATAATTTATTACGTATTTATATAGATAAGTAATCAGCAAATGATGTATCCACAGCAGACACAACCACATCAACTATATAATATGAGTCCATATAGTAGCATTCCATCTATGGATTCTCAACCATCTTCAATGTATCATGAACAATCGCAATCACTCTATCCTCAGCCACCAAAATATCATGAACAATCGCAACCATTATATCCTCAACCACCAATGTATCAGCAACAACAACAGCCACCACCATCAACATCTCTTGAAAATTCTTCGTACGCTACACAAAGTCCATATAATCAATCAACAACATCATCGAGTTTATATCCAAAATTTAATTAAATAACATTTTTTCTAAATTCGTTCATTTGTATCGATTTATTATCTATGTGAAAAATATTGAATATTCCAGAATTTATTATATACGTACTCTTAAAGTAAAATAAATAAAATACTCTTTATATTTTTGAATATGTTGTTAAACAGAATATATATATTAAAAAGTTTCTTCTTCTTTTTCAATATAATCATTTTGATCTGTATGTCTTTTCTTCCGACAATGTCGTCTAACACTAGATATAGTCAAACGAATTTCAAATGTCAATAAACAAGTAAGTAAAATAGTAATAAATATAATGATACAGATTAATAACATAAATATTGAAGCTGTTATAATTAATTGTTGAATAACAGGTAATATTTCATCAAAACATCCATTAATATTGATACGTTCTTCAATTTCGTTCATATCTATCGTCGTATTGTTTGATGGCAAAGTATTCGTTCCTGTTAATAATGTGTATAAACAATTTTCGTGCATATACAAAAGAGATCATACCACAAGTGTAAGAAAGAGATTTTGTATCAATATAGTTGCTGTTCTTTACTTCTTTTTGTTGAATTTTACAACATGTAAAAGGCACAGAACAAGCATCTATATACAATTAATTAATACGCATGAATTTCAAATAAATATTATACCAAGACTTTGCAGAATATTGGAAGATGTGCAAGCATAATTTGGATTATCATTCCAATCATTGAATGAATAAACACCTAAATAAACAACAGAAATCAATCTTAGGTTTATTTCCTATCCTCCTTTTTGACTACTTACCACAACAAAAATAACTCATATGAAGTTTATCGAAAAAAGCGGTCCATGCTTTATCAATATGATAATGTATTTTCAATCCAATCATCATTGTTTTACTTATTCTATTTCGAATTGTTTCTCCCCATATTAATATTATAATAGCAAATGTTAGAAAAATAATTAATGTTACAAATTGAGCAATAAGTGAAATACGAAGAAGCTTCAAATTTTCTCGATTTATTCCTAAACAACTAATTATACATAATAGAAAAAATAATAGACCAAATATGCAAAGTATAATTCCAATAAAATTAAATGGATTTAAAGATGTTGAATCTGCTGTATTTATCTTAGGCATATGACTAAATTTACGATGTTCGAATGAACTCCATAAACCAATAAAAAATACAATAAAACCTAATCTAAAACTTCATATCTTATTTCTATAACAATATTAATTGATTAATACATACATGCTATTAGTGAACATAATACCAAAAGTGAAATATTTCAATAAACCATTAACTCGATTAAATTCTGGTTTTAAACAATGCGAATCAAATTGATATTTATATACTTGATGATCTATTGTTTTCGATGAGCAAAGTCGTTGACATGGATCTATTAACCATTTTACTCCTGATTTCAATTTATTTATAAATGAATTGTTAACAATTAGATCTGATTCAGATGAACTCCGTAAACTATTACTACGGCGTGACTCTGCAGCAGCTTCTAGTTGATCGAGTCGATCAGAAAATGATGTTACAGATGATTGTACTTCTGATGAAACCATATATACATATGTATGTTTTGATTTGTATGAAGAATATCACGGCGCCAGTCAGCACATAATTATCGCTATAAATGAGTTCATCGATGAAGCTTATTTAATGCGATATATTTGCTCTTCGTGAGTGAAAAGTCACAAAATAGTAGTTAAAACACAAAATGAATATATTCTAACAGTATCTTATGTCGCTATACATTTTCAAGACATTATTCACATAAAAAAATTGAGAAAATTTTTACTCGAATTCATTAATGCTGAAAATCATAGCTAACATTTGCTGAAGTCATTGTAACGGACACTGATGCATATACACTTATTTTACTGATGATATAAATTAATTGTGAACATGAGGTATACATTTTATTATCGGGTGTGTGTGGGTACAAGTGTTGATATAAGAAGAATACAATACTCACACCCGCAATAAAATATTAATATGCATTTTGAAAATAAATTAAGAGAAGATTATTATAATATGTCATGATAAGGCGAATAGAATGACTATGCGAATGAATTATGAAAAATCAGAAAAAAATTAGGATTTTTGGCCAAAAGTAGGAAAAACAAAATTTTTTTTAAAAATCAGGAAAGTAGTCCGGCTGCGAGGCCTGTACTATTGCACTTGGTTGACACTTAGTGGTACTGATGCGATTTTAACAATTGTCCTAGCTTTCTATTTAATTCATCTATATGAAACTCAATTATTCTTACCATTTTATGTTTCGGTTCATAATTCTGTTGAAAAATGAAAAGACTTTTCTGGAAATAACGTAGGGCTTCGGATAGATTATTCATTTCTTGATAACATAAAGCAATAGTTTTACAAATTTTTGCAATATTGACATGATCAGAAGGTAGTATTCGACGATGTGAGTCAAATACTTTGATCAAGCAGCTTAGCCTATCGTCTGGTGTGTGGTATTTCAAGTAAAGACTAGCCATTGATGTAAGACAATCAGTAATTGTAGAATGATCAAATGAAAATAGCTCTTTGAAAATGGAAAGAGTCTCTTCATAAGATCGTAATGCCTCATCTGGATTGTCGTCCATAAGTATTTTGGCCATAGTCATTAGTGTGTGTGCAACTCGAAGATGACTTTCACTTAGATTTATTTTTAGATCATCAATTTTCTGTTGACAAAACTTCAAAGCCATCTCAATGTCGCCTTTCATCTTATAAGTCTTGACAATTAAGTCCAGATCTCCGAGAAGATAATAATGATCAGACGGTAAACATTGTTCATCCATCTGAAATTTCTGATGAAAGTAATCAATTGCTTTATCGAAGTCCCGTTGATCAAGATAAATCTCGCCGATGCTTCTTAAGCACATGGCAATATGAGGATGTCGTGGTGGTAGAATACGTTGAAACATCTCAAGCGCATCAGAGATATATCGCCACGCAGTATTAAAATTACCTTTCTTTCTATACACCACGCCAATCTTTTTCATAATTTCAGCTTTGTGTTCATGATCGCCTCTATAATTTTGTTCATCGATAGTTAACGCTTGTTCATAATAACTCAGAGCTTGATCGAATTGTTTCTTTTTTTCAGCCATGCTTGCAAAATCAAAAAGCGACGCAGCAATATGCGAGTGATCTGGTGGTAACCGCTTTTGACGAATTTCATAAGCTTTCTGATAATATTCGGATGCCAATTTCCCCTTACCTTTTTTTATCATACAAAACACCCATCCAATTGTACACAGATGCAATATCCGGATGATCGGACGGCAATGATCTGAGTAACATGTTAAAATATTTTTCGACGCGATCCATTTGATTCAATTCGTAAAGTAAAAGGCGACCGAAATAGACCATTGGTGAATAAAAATTCGAGCCGCGTTCGACAGATTTCATATATTTTTCAACATTTTCAGTATCATCGTCCGCTGTGATCAATTTTATTTTCCAAACTCCAAGTTTCGAATCCAAATCGACGGAAAGAATATTAAAAAGTGAGTTCAAAGTAAAGAGAACTTCTTGTTCCTGTTCCATCTGACTTATATTACTAATATCAGCAAAAACGGTTGTTTTTACCGATGGATCAACCTTGATTTCAAACAGAACGGAGTGAAAGCCACCAATAATGTTCTCTGGAGAAGCAAATGCACAAGCCACATTAATATCTCGCGAAGTAGACAAGAACCCATTCATTGATATAATTTTCCCGACACTTTTTTTCAACTGTTCGAATTCTTTTGTTGAAATCATTTGTCCACGATACAATAAGGGTATATCAGTAAGATTCTTCAATCTCTTATGTTCGCATTCGATCTCCGCACACAAATCGATGATGAAAAAGCGAAATAAATAAAGTAAATCTATATCTTCTGTTCGAAGAGCCCTATTCAACAACCTATAAAGAAAACAGTCCTTGGTATACCATTCGATTGCTTTTTCTCGACTATAATGTTGTTGAAATTCGTCAATTTTCTCTAATTGTACCGTATTGAATAAGTAATTTTCCCTGCATTTGTTGAGCATATCTTGTTTTGATTGATCATCTTGAGGCATTTGTTTAAGAACATGGAGTAGCATTCGACGCCATAAAAAGGATGGTGAGTCTTTAGATAAATCTCTAGATGATCTCTCTTCTTGATCAAATAAACTAAATGTCATTCTGTATTCCTCAAGACAATTTATCGTTTGAGAAACAGTTGTCAACAAAGAATCTTGATCTAAACATCGTTTAACAAGCTTGTCGTACTCGCTGTTCAATGATTCTTGATCTTGACAATCAGAACATAATATAAAAATACTGACGATTGATCGACAATGACCAATTTCTTGAAGAACAGTTCGAGCCAAGGTATTCGAAACAATCAATAAGACTTGCTCATTTCTGATGGATTTGATTAAATCTATACAGCGATTACAATCAGTATAGAACTGAACAGAAGAATTTAAGTTCAGTAACATTTTTTGTGTTTTAATAGAGTCCTCTGTATCATTAATATTTATATCGAGCCAAACTAGTCGGAACTCCTTGTTAGTTTCCACTACTTCGTTTCGATGGAGATTACGAAGACTTGTGATCATCTAAACAACATAAATGAATTAGTTCAACTACACGACAAATATTACGAACTGAAGTGCTTCCCAAGCTATTTATAGTTCGTTGGGTCATGATTATTTATGAGATTCAGAAGATATTGAATACTTTTATATTTGAAACCTTTTTTCTGTGTGATAACAGATCTTAGTTTTATTTCAAACGAGATTGTTGAAAATACAAAAAAAAATGAGATCATAATTTCATGTATATATATGTATGTATACAAACAAACAACATTAAACAGTAAAAAGAAACTACTGTCACAAATCATCATTCGTTTTTTTTTCATTTTACATATCAGAACTTTCGAAAAAACTAAATAAGCCAAGAAATTTACAACATAAAGGGTTAGGTAGGTATATATATTTTGTTTAGTTTAATTATAATTTTCATTCGTCAATGATTGAATCATTTAATTTATTTCATTATTATATCCATTTGAAGGGGCATACAAATTAGAATACATTCTATTTCGATCACTTTTAACCATTTCATTGACACAATAACAAAAAACCAAAACCTTAAAAAAAAGAAAATAAATCAAATTTTTATAACATTAAGAAAGATAATCTATACCATGACGACTACTAAGACAGCAAAAATAACTGAAATTATATTCCAAAGTAATGCTCGACGAGAATAAAGTTGAGCTTTATCATGAAATTTAACATCAGCTTTAGCCGAACTTTTTAATGAATAAGCCAATGCAACTAGACCTTAAAAAAACAATCATAAATGTAATGATTTTTATTTTATTTCATTTATTTATTACCTGTTGCTGGACATAAGCAAATAGCCGAAAAGAGTGAAAATACAAAATAATGACGAATATTAGCTGGTGCCTGTTGAGCATGAACTAATCCATCATTTCCAGCATCTGATGATGATGGATCTAATTTAATACGGATAAAAATGTTTTGTTCTTAGCACATGTTTTATATTTACTTTCATATACTGGCATTTTTTCATAAGGAACATTCATTTTATCTTCTCTTGTTTTCCGGTGGAATAAAAATCTGAAAAAAATAAAATGTTTATTGACAATAATAACATCTCAGTAAGAAATAAAAGTTCGTAATAAACTGTTGTTATTGATTGAGTGAAAGAAAGAGAGAAAGAAAGAAAAAACATTCATAATTATTTGTTCTGACATCTATATCCGAGAGGTTTATTATTGAATTTTTATTGGTTTATTTTTTAAATGTTCTAAATAGAATAAAATCGTATACTGTGAGTGTGTATCAATGATATTAAACATTTGATAAGAATGCCAGCAACAACTACAGCAACAACAACAACAACAACTTCAAATCAAGCATCACAAAAAGACAATATTATTGATTTATGTACATCAGCTGGAGAAGTTTTCTCGAAATTTGGTGTTTTATTGCGTGATCTTGATATTTGTCATCAGCGTTCATTGTCAAATAATGAACAAGATCAACAATTAATAGGTTGGGATGAGCAAAGTGTAACAATGCTTCGTCAAGCTGTAGAAACATTTGCAATTAGTGTACGAGATATTTCAACTGTTGTAGCAGAAAAACGGATTCGTGAACGATAGACTTTTTTTTTGTTAATGTGTTTATTGTTCATTTTTTTTCTTGTATGGTTTGTTGATAGTGTATAGATGAAAAGAAAAGATATTGGACTGATATTGTCTTTGTGAAAGTGAAATGTTGTCTTATAATTAATCATAGATAAATTACAATATGCATTTAAGATAGTAAAGCGTCTAAAAAGGAAACTGAATTAACAGATATTGATTCATAAAGGATATAGAACTATGATATTTCTATTCGTTTATTTTCTAGATTAGACATTATGTATGCACCAAGTAATAATACATTGAAATTATTTAATTTAATCCAACCAAATGTTCGAAAGACTATTCTTCGAACATTATTTAGTGGATTTACATCGAAATCAATTGAAACACCTAAAGATGCTCATTCAAATTTACTTGCTGACGCACAAAATGTTTTTGAACTTCAATATCATATTGTTAAACCAAGATCAATGGTAGTTTATTTCAATTATATACATTAGATAAAGTCTTTTCTTAAAATTCTAAGAAGTTTCATCATGCAATAGATTATCTCAACGGATTGATATTTTCTTCTTAGATTCACTAACTAAGCCAAATTATAGGTTTTAAACTTTCCCCTCTTCTTTTTAATCGAATAAATCATACAAAGACAATTGTGATAAAATAGACAGTTTATTAATTACCATTTATAAATACTTATCATAGGAAAAGAAAACAACAACAAGTTATATTTAACACAAAATAAGATTCACGACTTCGTTCTATTCAGCAGAACAGAAAAAGAATTTCTATCGCGAAGCAATACATCTGGCATAAATCGTAGCAGGCAAAAACTCGTACACAACACCACGAGGCGTAAGAAGGAAAGATTGTGACCTAAGAAAGTACCCAACAGCGAGTCGTTTTCTACATGCTAAAATTATATCTGCGCATTCATCGTAATTGGCTATTCGAGTCTTATCATTTTTTTTTCTAATAAATAAATTATCAAATTAGGTATATATCGACCTAGATTATTTTAGAATGATTATGAAAATATATATGATGATTATTCATCACAAATTCTTGATAAATATTCTTCAACTGGTCTTGTTCATACTGGTTCGTGGCGAGTACATATTGGTAATACGCAAAATCAATTTATTCATATATGGATGTATAAAAATTTTGCTCACTTGGATCAATTTGTTGGCAATGAAAAAGTCAAGGCTAATGATGATAAATTAAATCAACATATTGTTCAACGTTCAAATCAAATCTGTCTTTCATTTTCTTATTTTGGTTTGATATATTTTTTTTATTTCAATAAAAAGTCAACTAAATCTATATTATTTTGTACAGGAATTCCACAACCACGTGCAAAATCCGATGATCAATCTAATCCAAATATATATGAAATGCGTTCATATTGGCTTAAACCAGGAACTTTAATTGAATGGGGCAATTTATGGCATAAGGGAGTGCAATATAGACCAGATGCAAAGGTTCTTGGTGTTTTTTCACAAATTGGAGAACTTTATAATGTTCATCATATGTGGTCATATCAAAATTTTCAACAAAGAAAAAAAATGCGTACTAATGCATGGGCTAAACCTGGTTGGTCAGAAAAGTATGAGACTATATCTTCTCGAATTGATTTGATTGATAAATATTTTGTTTGTAATTTTAGCGTTGAATATACAGTTCCATTAATTCGTAAAATGGAATCAAAGATTCTTGTACCAATGAAAAGCTCACCAATGCAATAAAAGCAATTTCTTTTTTTTTTCTTTTACCTGAGATTAGTTTATTGATAAAATATATTAAAGATAGGCATGGTTTACTTGATATTTAATGAAACTTCTTTCCATTTTTGTTTTGTATTCTTTTTGATTTAAAACAACTTGATTCATATAATCTTTTTGGTTTTTATGGTTTTGATTTAAGATTATATTTTTATCTTAAGTGGATTATGGCACAAATTGGAACAGAAGTTGTTGATCGTCCACTACCTGAACAACCAGCTGACGATACTGAAGTACATGAAGAGGTAAAATCCTACATTAACGATTAGAATATTTCAGTCTATGACTTATTATTAGAAAAAAAACACAAAATATATGTCATTTTATCTGTGTAATCTAATAAGCTTGTCTTTTGTTTTTCTTGCAGAATGATACAATTGGTGAATTACCAACGGATTTAAGTGGTACAAATGCTGATGTTACGTCGTCAAGTGCCAGTTCTCCATTTAATAAATTTCGTGGTTCAATTTGTTGCACTGAAGGTTTTGAAAAAAATCTTCATGTTCTTGCAAAAAATCAATATACAGATCGAGCTATGGGTATATTTACAAGTGGTGGTGATGCTCAAGGTAGTTTTAAATTATACTTGTTACAATTGTAAATCCTTCATTTATATTGCTTTCCTAGTGTATGCATATCAATTTTCTTTATTTTGCTTTGCATGTTGTGTCTTGTTCTGTACCTAGTGTAATAGTAATGTTATGGTAACTGAACAATCTACAACAGCATGAATCTACAATGTACTCAGTGTTTATTACCATACATAATATTATGTTAATATAAATATGACATGTTTTTTAGGAATGAATCCAGCTGTTCGTGCTATTGTTCGTATGGGTATTTATCTCGGTTGTAAAGTTTATTTCATCCATGAGGTCTATAGATTACAATTCATTTGATAAAATTATGTTTCAAATTTTTATTTATTAGGGTTATCAAGGTTTAGTCGATGGTGGTAACAGTATTCGTCAAGCAACTTGGGCATCTGTATCTGGAATTCTTGATGATGTACATAATATTTTATTTTATGACATAATTTCATTTTCTCTATAATTTCGATAGGGTGGCACAATTATTGGTAGTGCACGTTGTAAAGATTTTCGTGAAAAACCTGGTCGATTACGTGCGGCAAAAAATCTTATCGATCATGGTATTAATAATATTGTTTGTATTGGTGGTGATGGATCGTTAACTGGAGCAAATTTATTTCGTAAAGAATGGGATAGTCTTTTAAAAGAACTTGTTGAAACAAGTAAATTTTGAAGTTTATTTTAAAAATTAACTCTTTTGACAATTATCTAGAGGAGGTTACACAAGAAAATGCTGATAAATATAAAAATTTAAATATTGTTGGTCTTGTTGGATCAATTGATAATGATTTTTGTGGTACAGATATGACTATTGGAGCTGATTCAGCTTTACATCGTGTTATGGAAGCTATTGATTGTATTACAACAACTGCATCAAGGTAAATATTATTGAATGAATTTATTGATTTTTTTTTCTTTTGTTATTGATATATGTAGTCATCAACGTTGTTTTGTTATGGAAGTAATGGGTCGTCATTGTGGTTATTTAGCATTAGTTACAGCACTTGGATCGGATGCTGATTGGGTATTTATTCCTGAATCACCACCTGAACCTGGATGGGAAGATCAATTATGTAATAAACTTAAAAGCGTAAGTTGTTGTTGTTGTTATACGATATTATGCAATATATTACTAAAAGCTTTATATTTAGACACGAGAAATGGGTCAACGTTTAAATATAATTATTCTTGCCGAAGGTGCTATTGATACTGAAGGACGACCAATAACAAGTGATGGTGTTAAAGAAGTAAATTACATCTTTTTTTCTCTTAAATATTATTCAATCTATTTTTTTCAATAATTAAGCTTATTTCAACAAGACTTAAATATGATACACGTGTCACTATTCTTGGTCATGTACAACGTGGTGGTTGTCCATCTGCATTCGATCGATTACTTGTATGTTTAAATAGAAAATTTCAATCATTTGAATATCTTTTTATCTAGGGTACTCGAATGGGTACGGAAGCTGTTCTTGCATTAATGGAAGCAACTGCAACATCTCAACCTGTTGTTATTGCTATTAGTGGTAATCAAACAGTACGTGTACCATTAATGCAATGTGTAGAAAAAACGTTGGCTGTTGCACAAGCAATGCATGCAAAAAAATTTAAAGAAGCACAAGAATTACGTGGAAGAAGTTTTAAAGGAAATCTTGAAACATATATTCGTTTAAGTAAATTACGACCAAAAGTAGTTTCTAATAAACAGTGTTCATTTAATTTGGCTGTTATAAATGTTGGTTCACCAGCATGTGGTGTAAATGCTGCTGTTCGTTCAATTATTCGTTATGGTTTATGTGAAGGGCATAAAATGTATGCTATTTTTGATGGATTTGAAGGTTTAATTAATAATCAAGTATAACATACGATTTTCTTTAAATGAAATTTCAATAAAAAGTAATTATAGGTTAAAAGTTTGGATTGGGTGGCAGTCAATGGTTGGAGTAGTGTAGGCGGTTCCTTACTTGGTTGTCAAAAGTAAATAAAATTGATAAAGAAATAAAATTTTTAAAGAAATTATCATTCAATTTTAGAACTTTAGCTTCTAAAGTTGGTTTAGCTAAATTAGCTGAAAAAATTCGTGAACATAATTTTCATGCTTTATTAATTATTGGAGGATATGAAGTAAATAATAATCTATAAAAGATTTTTTTTTGATATAAAATAAATCTATATTTTAGGCATATTTATCAATTCTTCAAATGTATGAAGCTCGAAATCAATATCCAGCATTTCAAATACCACTTATTTGTATTCCAGCTACGATAGCAAATAATGTTCCTGGTACAGAATTTTGTATTGGTGCTGATACAGCATTAAATGAAATTGTTAAAGTTTGTATATTAGACATATGAATAGAAAATTGATTATAAATTCATTGATTTTAAGATTTGTGACAAAATTAAACAATCTGCTCAAGGTTCTAAACGACGTATATTTGTTATTGAAACTATGGGTGGTTATTGTGGTTATTTAGCTACTATGGCTGCACTTGCAAGTGGAGCTGATCAAGCATATATCTATGAAGAACCATTTACAATAAAAGATTTAATCGATGATGTTGATCATTTACGTAAAAAAATGGAAGGACATTTAAAACGTGGTCTTTTACTTCGAAATGAACGAGCTAATGAACATTATTCAACAGATTTCATTACAAAATTATTACAAGAAGAAGGCAAAGGAGTATTTAGTGCACGATCAAACGTTCTTGGTCATATGCAACAAGTAACAATAAAACACATTTATAAAAAAAAAGAATTATTTTTATATCATTAGGGTGGTTTACCATCACCATTTGATCGAGCATTTGCAACGAAATTAGGATGTAAAGCAGTAACATATGCTGTATCATTGATAGAAAAAGCAGCAACACAAGATGGAAAAGTCATTTGTAATACAGCAGAGAGTGCTGTTGTATTAGGTTTAATTAAACGACAAAATGAATTTACATCGGTGGAATCACTTAAATTAAAGACTGATACTGAGTAAGTAATTAATATTATGATCATTTCGATTAATTTGATATTTAGACATCGAATGCCACTTGAACAATGGTGGCTTAAACTTCGACCATTACTACGAATATTAGCTAAACATGAAAGTGTTTATATTAGTGATTTGATGGAAGCAGGTGTTGAAGAAGTAGATCAATCACAATAGAGTTTTTTTTCTATCCTTTTTCTTCCCACTATTTTTGTAGTGATCCTCGACTAATCTTTCTTTTTTTTTGAGTCAATAATCTAGTCTTAGTGTGTAATATCTTTTAATCTATAAAATACTTTATTCTATTTTTTTATATATTGTAACAATAAAAGTAATGATCTATGATTTGTCGAATGAATGAAAGCTATTCATTGCTTAATTGCATATTTACACGAACGCACACATGTTTGTATAACAGAGACTTGTGATAAATAACGGAAGCTTTAATGAATCAAATGAACAACAGAATAGTTGACAGCTTACTAGATAGTAGATATCATTTATTTATTTTTTCCATGCTTATTAGTAAGAAGACAGTAGAAGCTTTTGACCCGTATATATGTATATGCATTTACTCTTTACAGTCGATTTTTATTTTCTTTTTCTTCTATTTGATATATTCGACGACAAGGAATATAGAACTAATAGGTAAAGAAAACGAGAGAAAGGATGAAAGAAACCGCATAGTATGAATAAAATATTAAAAACAACAATTGGCTTGTTCACCTGGAAGTATAAATATGCTAAATAAATGTTTCAACATAATACTATTGCAATTGCTGTTCTGATATAAAAATAATACATATATATATATATATATATTGATATTTGCATCATTATTCTATTTTAAGCTATATCGATTCTATGTACTATGATTGATAATAGCTGGCAGCAGCAGTCAGTCATACATAGGTTGTTATTGTGATTGCCTGATGGCATTTGTGTGTGTGTATGTATGATGGGAGCGAAAGAAAAAGAGAAGAAGGGAGGGTCATGTCTGTTTATTCGATTACACTCTTATATGCATATGCATGTCGTTACTCTTGTTTTGTTTATCAGAACCATTTGTCGATTATAGCTAGATAGAAGTATGTGCATAAATACAGTTCATTCATTCGGCGTTTTAAAAAAAAAAGCACTAGAAATGTATTTTAGTTGAGTTTCACCTCTTCATACTTATTATTATTCTTAAGAAAGAGTGAAAGATGCCGTATCAGGGTCATAAAATCAAAACAATTGACGAATTTAATTGTATATTCTTAACAGCATCAAATACTGATAATAAGAAGTTGTATAAGTAAAATAAAAAAAGAGAGAACTTTTTTTTTCTTTTTTATTTAAAATAGTCATATACAGAAGGAGACATTCACATTGAAAAAGTTATATTTGATCATTCATCTATTCATTGTACTTTTTAAAGCAAGCAAACGATCGTCCTATTTGTGCAAATAGTCATTTCATGTCTACATGTATATATATATATACGTGTATATATAAATCTCGACTCGCTTTCTTTGTCTCACTTAAATTTTTTTTCTCTCTCTTTCTAACGCACAGCTGTTTCGAGTGTACATGTATGTG
>CAJNOI010001282.1:0-16687 GCA_905250115.1 Adineta steineri | reverse complement strand
ATTAGAAAAAACGTCTGACTCGAAAAAAGGTTCAGGTGGATTTGCTTCCAAAGTTAGTTAATTCTTTTTTTCTCTTTTCTTATAGTTTCATACATATTTTCTTATGTATATCTAGAGTAGACGTGAAGGTTTCATGAGTGGTGCATTAAGTGCTCCAGCACCCACAGCGTATAATATTTCAAGTAAACTTGGTACTGGTCAGCATGATTTTAATCGAGCTAAATATTCCAGTATGTTTCAAAAGCCTATTGCTGAACGACCTTTGTCATCAAAATCATCAATTCCAGCTCCAAATCAATATGATGTTCGTAATTCAGTGATTTTTCTTTCAAATTTCATATTTTATTAATTATTATAGGTTCATAGAGGATTAAGAAGAACAGGAAAATCAAATAATGTTTCAGCACAAGCAGCTTTTCGATCACATACAAAACGATCTGTTCCAGTGAATAAACATTTCATAACACCTGCTCCTGGTTTGTATTATTATTTTATCCATATAGGAAATAAGAATTAAATTGATATTTAAGATACATATAATGTAAATGATGCTGCTACTCGAACATTAAGACCTATTCATCAATCAAGTTTTAAATCAACATCAAAACGTGATACATTCAGTTCTAAATCGACCACTGAAGTATTTTATTAAATTACATTGATTGATATTATTTCATATTTTATTGTATAATTATTTTAGATACCAGGTCCAGCTGATTATCGACCATTTGAAAAAATAACCGAAGAACCTCAACGACAAATATTTCCGTATATTTTTTTAATTAAAAATTTTTGTTTTGATAATAGAAACTTCTTTTATTTCAGACGTCATCCTTATTTAACCATTTCTGCTCCAGCTATTCCACCTCCACCTGATGCTCCATTTCCTGGTCCAGGAGCTTATGAAATTTGTGGTTTTAAAGAAGTTGAAAAGAAATATATGACATCAGCTGCATTTGTTTCCAATACAAGTCGATGGGCACTTGATACAATAGCAGCAGCTGAACAACCTGGTCCAGCTTCATATACACCACGCGCAGTACCAAAACAAACATTTAATTTTAATTTTGAACGAAAATGGATTTGATAATCTCTTCTGTGATCAAGAATTCTCATCGAATGATATAAACTCAGTTTTCTTTTCGAATAATATCAATTGTAATTATATTTTAGAATGACTTCTTTTTTAAAATATATTTTCAATCCATTTTACATACGAAAAAACATATTTAAGTAATTTAAACCATTTCGATTTCATCTTTTAGCAATATGCACACCTCAAGATGACATGAAAACTTTAAAATTTATTATCTTGTGGAAAATCAGAAAGAAAATAATTGAAATAAATGTAGATGTAAAGATTCGGAATATTTTGTTTACAGACAAATCTTTTAAAAGCATTTCTAGTTAGTAAGTTCTACATTATCTCTTTCAGATCCTTTAAAATATGAATATTATATAAATCATTTGAAAATTCCTCATTTTATGCTGAAAATAACATAACATATAGGCCAAAGTGTTGAAATATTGTGGTTTTTTTTATTTTTTCATAAAATAAAATTCTTTTACACAATCTCTCCAATGTCATTCATTTCGTTCTGATTATAGATTTCAGCTAAACTCATTGAAGTTGATATATTCTTTGTACCAAAACCTAATTTTTCTGATAAAATTCTCGCATCATTAACATTTAATTTTTGAAAATTATAATGTGCTATTAATCTTCCTTTGCGTAAAAGAGCTTTATCTACAGTAGTTAAATCACAATTAAATGTAGCTATTATTTGCATATGCATTGCATCACCTAATAAACCATCAGATAAATTCAATAAATTTGCAACAGCTTGTGTTGAATTAATAGTTGGTTCATTTCGATCACGAATTATATTTTCAGCATCTTCAATAATTAAAATTGAGTTTGGATGCTTTAATAAAAAGTTAAGAAATTCGGGTTTTGAAATATCTTTTGCTTTGTCTGGTGGAATATAAATTAATTTTTTATTTTCAATTTCATCCATTAAATAACGAATATAATTAGTTTTACCTATATACACAACCGCAATAGAGAATATATTTTATATGAAAACAATATTTACTTACCACTACCAGGTATTCCATATAATAGAACAATACCTTTACCATCTTTTTTATTTAATTCTTTGAGAATGTTTTCATGAATTTTAATAAAACTTTGTCCATAATGTAATGCTAAATCTTGAATCAATGGTTTTCTTATATTAATAGGAGTTAAATAATATTCTGATGCTCTATTACGACATATCATTTGAAATTTTAATGTTTTCGTTTCAAAAACAGATCTTTTTAAAAATTCTTTCACCATATTTTCAACTTCTGTATCAAGATGACGAAGATGATAGATGGCAATGATTCGCGATACAATAAAATAATCATCCAAAAGATCAGGAGAATATTGATTTGGATTGTCAATATCGGATTTTATAAATATATTTTTTATAAAGATCATAATACCATTTCCAAGATCACAAAGACGAGAACTAATTATATACAAAGAAGTTTAATCTTCTAGATCAAAATTGACTTTTTTAAAAACTTACGAAGTATAAAATTGTTTTGATTTTGTATGATATCGATTTACAGTTACATCGTTAATGATATTATGTTGATATTCATTTTTCAAATAATTTAAAATTGTTGTTATATGAAATCGAGCATTTGATTCTACGTTTGTACAAGATAGCAAACATGGAAATGCATTATAGCGACCAATAAATAATCGAGTAACTGGTATTTTATCTCGTGACCGAGGTTGAACATAAAGTTGCTGAAGTGCAGTAGTTGATATATCAGGAAAATATGCAATATATTTATTACAAATTAATGATACCTCTTCATCCATTTTTGTAAAAGTACAACTAAGAAAATGATTTGATTTATAAGAAGAGTTGTTTCTAAATTTCAAAGCATGTTGAAAGAAAAACAAATGCACTATGTTGTGTAAGTACTGATTCATTAGCTAAAGGTAATTTTTTCTAACGCGATTATTGACTCATAATGATTCATCTGCATTTTTCATATTATAGGAAGAAAGAATATATCACAATAAATTATCTAACACAATTGATTCTTTGTATTTTGCATTTAATAGATTGAAACACATTGATAAATATTACTATTCAACAATGACTTAAAAAGATACTTATAAGATCATATACTTTACTTTTATCATCATCTGGTTCTATTCAGAACAATTTATACAAAACAAATTAAGATGAAGAACGAACTTTTAAGATCTATAATGAATATTCAATCATCCTTTCATCTTGAGAGTGGGTGTGGGTGTAAGTAAAGAGAAGAGAGACACTAATACTCACATCCACACCCTAGACATTAGAATCTCTTTATTATCAATGATGAAATCAATTGAGTTTCATACACCACAGTTATTCTTTATTGAAAGTAGATTATCTTTTTGATTTATTTTTATTTCTTAATATTCTTGGCTAACAATATAAAAAAAAATAAAAGCTGAATTAATTCGATTAGTTAATATCGACAATAATTAATCCCCTATCTCCATTCGTTCTATAAGTGCTATTTGAGAATCGACAGTTACATCTGATGTAGTAGATGGTTTGCTTAGAATGTTGATTACCTTGTTGAAATAATCTTTCATATCTATAGAAAATGAGAATTGTTTTTTTCAAGAAGTTATTTATTAAAAAACTTACTTTTTTGTGAAATAATTGCAAGTTCGTTAATAAATAATTTTGAATCTGCTTGAATATGAATATTTAATGAATTATTTAATGCTTGTGTAATTTTTATTAATTGATTTTTGAAATAAATTAAATTAATTTCATTAAAGTCATTTTCACTATGAATTTGTTTTATTTGTTCATTTAAATCATTAAATTTCTTTTCAATATCATTAATACATGGTTGCGATGATTTAATAACAATTTCTCTACAATCTTTTGCTTTTTCTTGGATTATTTCAATTGAATTTCTTTCCCAGTGATCAATTTGTTCTATTAATGAATGATTATATGAATATCGTTTTTGTTTATTAATTCTTTGTTAAAACTGATTATAATCATCAATAATACGATATAATTCCTCATTTAATCTTTGTAGATGTTCTGGTATATGTATTGAACAAAATCTTTTGAACATCCTTCACAAGTACATGTACTTTTTTCTCTGTTGCATGTAAAACATCGTTTTCTATTGTTTGTCAGTGCCATGTCTTTGAATAGAAGTCTATAAAAGAAGTGAATATATCTTTATCTACTTTTCTAGATGTAAACTTAATAAGTCAATGACAACAAAAACAGTGTTCATTCGTAAAAGATGATGTGTTTTTAAATTAAAATGAAGATCTAAACAATTCTAGTGATATTTATTCAATAAAAGAATGTTTCAATGTAGATTTGGATATAGCAAAGATTAAACACAGATCTGTACTCAAAACTCTAATCTTCAAATGGATAATATATCAATCTTTCATTCACTCTCATTCTCAAGATAGTTACTGTGTGATATTCTTTTTTGTTCATTTCTTTCATATCATTTCAAAAACCTAACTTTCCTAATTGAAACTATATCAAACAAATGAATTTCTATAATTCTGATATTTTGTAATTATTTCGATATAAATAAGAATTCTGTCTATACCACTTGCAAGCGAACAAATAAAATATTCGTTCGATACATTAGCCACGTTTTTAACTACACGGTATTATTCTCTTTTCTTTCATATATGATCGTTTCGTATTTTTTCTTTTCGCTATTATAATTCGTTTTTCTTCTGTTCTGTTGATTTCTATTGAAATGTGTTATTTCCACGCAATGAACAAAGAAATACTATACATAGCTATTTGCCCAGAGTATATTGTATTTCAGAGATGTAAATAATCAAAAAAGTAACCATTTCTCATCGAATAAATACTCGTACTTTCTCATTAGATTAATAAATAATTACTACGCTTTCAAACATCATCTTTTTCTTGAATTTTCGATAAGGCTGTAACTCTACTTTGAATTTCTTTTCTATCGATTAAGTTCTTTTAACTGCTTTTCAAAAGAATAAAATTCGATATTTCCTGTTTTTTTCAATTATATATTTGATTTCAAAATTAAAAACTATCGGAATAAATAAGTAAGATATGATTAGATTTAGTCATAGAAACGAAAGTATTTTATATAGCCGGATACGCTACATAATAAAACATGTTTAAAAAAATGATTTATTATCTAAAGTAAATTTTTCTGTAGAAATTCTGTGAAACTTTTCATGTGACATCTTTTTAAAATAAATGTAAACCATTATCATATATCTTTATTGAAATACAATGAAAACTCTATCAATGAACACCTACGATTTGAACTGATTTTTCAGTTCCCATGATCGATTTTTACTATAAATAGATTTCCACAAGATGAACGCTTTTTTCGATCTTTTGTGTAGAAAAAACTCTATACAATGAACACATAGTGGTTATGATCTTTTTTTCTAGCAGTCAGTTTTTCAAAAGAGTCCTTTGAAAAATGACAAATCTTACTGATTTTATTGTGTATCTATATATATAATCTTTTTCACATGATCTGATACATCATATACAAAAAGATCATTCATTTGGATCCCAGTATAAAATATTATAATATCATTTGGTAGTTCCAGATTTTCTATATTTGTGTTTCGTTGTTATTTGATTTCAAGGTAATGAATAATCTTTAATTTTTTTACATGATTAAATTTCTAACATAAATAAATAAAAGTAATTTACATTTAATTCAACAAAAATATAATCTTCTCCGACTGGACATTGTCTTTTGGCAAAATCTGACCGTGAGGGTACAAAAAGTTGAAAAAGACCGACTATTTTTCCTTCATAGAAAGAAGAACAATATTGAACAATTGTTTCTATTGGCTATGAAACATAATAGAGAGAATAATAACACATAATGAACGTCCGCAATGTAATATTATATGAATGGGTATAAGAAAAAAGAATTGGTGTCTTAAGTTCTCGTTTTTGATTCAATTCATTATAATATGGTTACTATCTTCGATAATCTGGCTGATCTATCATTGATAGAAATATTTTCTTATTTATCTTGTGTAGATGCTTTATGGTGTTTCAATAATCTCAATATTCGTCTAACAAGATTATTAATTGAACGTGGCTTTTATTATCATATTAATTTATCATCCACACGGTTTCATCGATTCAGAAAATTTTTATCATTACTTCGATTCAATGAAATCGAATCACTTATCATTGATTGTTATTCATCCCCTCTTCAATTAAGATGTTGGCCTTATTTACCACATTTAAGAATATTGAAAGTAAAAGGTGTACGAAACGTCATTAATGTTTTTAATTTTGCACAACGACATTCTACCACATTAACTCATTTAGTAGTCAAATCAAGCGAGTATTTTAAAACAGTAAGTATTGTTCGAAATAATTTTATTTTAGGAATAATTTCAATAGAATGTATGGAAAATATTAAAAGACTCTGGTCGAACATTTTTTTAAATGTACTGCATATTATATGATTTTTGTTTTGCTCAAGAAGTTTATGAAAAGTATTTTTTGTATTTATGATAGCTTGATAGTCTGCATCCATTTATTCATGTATAAAACGACGCTTGAAGACAATATTATCATATTCTAAGCAAGAATATATCTAAGAAAAGTATTTTGATCAGATATTGTTCATTAGATATTTCTTTCCAATGAACTACATCAATTATTTTTGAAAGAGCAGTTTTAAATAAATAAAAATATCTTTTGAAAACCTTTTGTTTTTGTGTAAAAGATCTCAAAACTCGAAAGCTTCCTGCATAGATGTTTTTAGCTAAAGAATTTCTCTATTATTAACAAGTTTATATAAGTAGAGAAAACATTTCAACTTTTAATTAGCAATATCAATATACACCTCTGAAAAGAATAAACTTTCCTCTGTCTTTTGAAGATATTGTTATCTTCGAATTATATTTTTTAAAACGTATTGATATATTCTGAGAGTGCGTAGAGTTCTCTATTCTATTGTATATTTGTATTTTTATTATCTCGACTTATATGCTAAAAAAGAAATTAAGTACAATAAAAGTACCTTTACCGTCATATCATTAAAGACTGGATTTAGTCATTCTCATCCCAAATACTTTTGAAAGTTTTTATACGTCTAAAAACACTTTTTAAAACAAAAGGCAACTACATAATCTGATAGAAGTTGAAATGCTTTATTACAATATGTAATTACTCTTCTAGAAAGCTATTATTTTATTATAATGATGAAAATTTTCAAAAAGTCAAAATTCAATTTGTGGAAATCTAGTGATAGAAGTACTTTCATTGTATCTAATCTATTCTTAGCATATAAGTCGAGACAAATATGTAAATATAAAGGATGATAGAGAACTTCATGTGCTTTCAGAATTGATCATTACGTTTTGAAAAATGTAATTTTATGGTAACAATACCACCAAAATATAAAGAAAAGTTACTTTTTTCCAGGGGTATATGTTTAATATTTTTTGTTTCATTAAGGGTGGTTTAACTGCAAAACTATGTTATCCATTATGGAATTTATGCGAATTTATTACTGAAATTCTTAATCATATGTCTGCTCTTTGTTCACTTGATTTGGGAATGGGATCATCTTTTTTCTTACATCGTTGGCCTTTTAAAACAATACAAATGCCTTTAACTTATTTGGCTATTACTTTAAGTGTAACGCACACTTTGTTAGATATAATGTCGACTGAACCATTGTCACATACATTAGAACAATTACACATTAAATTATGTGGTGGACCTGGCCTTATGGAGAGTTTAGGTGCTATACGTCTTTTACCTCAAATGAAAGTTCTACATACATTTAGTTTTGTTAAATCATTTAATTGGCATTCGTTTCTTGAATGGACATTTGTTAAAATATTAACTTCTTCTAATATTATGCCGGTACTACGACGAATAAATTTTTCTCTTGTTATTAGTGTTGATGATCTTATTCGAATGAGAAATTCCGCACTTTTCACGGATTTTCGTCATATTGATATTCATTATGCATTTATTATTAATGATGATTGTCCACATATAGAACTTCTCAACTATGTACCACGTGGTAGCCAATCGCATTCTCGTCAAATAGCTAGTGCAACATTTATTTCTGACTGTTGGCCTGATAATCAACCATTCAGGACTCCAGGACAATTTTATGTAAGTTTTCATTTTCTTAAAGATTACTTCAATATTAGATTTGTCTCTTAAGAAATATATTATATCTATTTTGTTTTTAGTTCGCGAAATCAAAAAATCGACAACATCTATTCTACACTTTACCATGGATTTTTAATGAATTTTTTAAATTAAGTGTTCCAGATAGATGTATTAGTGAAGTAGAAGTATTTATATCTTCTTCTTCAATTACTAAAATTCATTCATCTTATTTAACTGAATTGAATGTGTCAGATAATCTTGCATCACCTGCAAGTTTCTTCCCTCAAATAATGTCTTCGAATAGGATAATGGAACTTCGTTTATACCGATGTAATAGACAAGTATCTATGAATTTATCAAATGTTTCTCATCTTATTCTTATTGATGGTTTGGATTCACTGAATAGTTCTTTACTTTCATTAAATATTCGATCTATTCAAATCATTCTGCATCATGAATGTCTTCGTTTTGCTGCTGATGATTGGACTGCTTTACATACGCTCTCAACTTTACCATTGTTGAACTCTTTACGTATAATTTTATATGGTATGCATAGTCCTCCAGATGGTACAAATTGCCAAATTATTGCGGAGACAACACCAAACTTATTGGATTTCTCTTTTTGTTTTCGACGTATTAATTGTGAAGATCGGTATGATATTAAATCAGCATTCAAGAAACATTGTTTATTCATCAAACAATTACGGAATTCTATTCTTAATTTATCATTAAATAAAAAAGCATATGATTATGTTGAAAAAGATGGTTGTGGACTTATTATGTGGTTTTAATTAATTGATTGATTGATATATTTGAAACATTTCATCTGTTTAATTTCGTCATAATAATCATTCATATTATTTCATCTCTCGTATCTAATATCAATATTATTATAAATAGTTAATAAAAAGCTTTAACAAACAAAGAATATGATCATTAATATTATTCTTCCTGTAAAACATAAGCTATGTCCTATTGATTGTTTAAAAGATATTTTAAAGATATATTCTTGCGATAATGTACAAGTTAAATATACGATATTAAATGTCGAAGAACAGAAATAACATATATTAGATTTGACTAAATCAATTTTGAAATCAAAGTTTGATTATAAAAGATTTAATATACCTTTCAGAGTTGTAACCGGTAGGGTTTTCCTTACTGATACTGGTACCGGTCAGACTAGATCAGTCAGTATACCAGTATGAGTCATTTCTTTTTTTCCTGATTTTATAAGATCTGAATCGATCCCTAGATGAGTCATTTTTTTTTCTTTTGATCAGTATAGGTATTATATAAAAGTACTGTTTTACTACAATAGTACTTTCTACTACTTGCTTTATGTGTTTTTTTTCTCGACATGTATTGGTGGATAGAAAACTTCATACGACTATGAAATCTATGTTATTTTTGCACTTTTATTAACTTTTTCTGAGATATGAACACTATTTATCACTTTTATACTTGATCGACCTTGGAAACTATGTTTGCTTTCCCATCTTTCGTGTCTATGAAGAACATGAGCAATAAATAATAGCGAGTACAAATAAATCTATGGTAGACTTTAATGTTAAGTAATTCTTCAATTTTGCTTGAACAACTGGACATGATATTTACATAGATTGAGCAAATATAGAAAAAAACTCTAACCAATTTTGGTATAACAGGATATTTGATGCAAATTTTTGTGTCAAGATGGTCTTTAACATTAGTAAAACATTTGTCATTGAAGGGTGGGTGTAGTTTGGGTGTGAGCACTCTATTTCAACCACACCCACACCCATATCTTTTTTAGAATATATTGTTTTCCATTATTTCAATACAAACGTTTCGTCTTCTAATAATAACAGATAAATGTAAGAGCGAAGGTAAATTATTCTTTATACTTATTTCGTTGTCGAATTTCAATTATTGAACAATTCATTCAAACAAAAAACAAATTCACCTCTGAAGTATACTGACTTACTATTTGTTATATATATATGTATTTATGAAGAGAAACATGATTACATCATCTAAATGTAATTAAACTGTGGGCAGGTGGGTGTGTACTCTATTTCATCCACCCACACCCATATCCACACTACACCCTTCTTTTCTTCTCTCCTATGAAATTCAACAAAAATTAACAAATGATGAAGAATTAAACATTTATTTATTCGAGTTTTCTAATCAAAATTATCAAATTAAATTAAATTTTTAAGAGAAACAGCTAGAAAGATCTTTCTTCGTTCTTTTGCTGAAATATGTCTTTTTCTTCAAATTTTAATCGTATTTTTAATTGATTTTCAACAATAGAACTTTATTTTTTCTTTTGTTTCTCGATTATTTATTTAATACATTTTATTTTAAAACCAAAATTTCATTTACAAAATTTTTTCAAATTTTTGAATTCGATGATTCAAATAATCAGCAACATAAATTTGATCCAAATCATTAACAATTACTCCTGCAGGTGACGATAATTGATTGAGATTTCCTCCTTCACCATTTCCTCCAGCCACAACTATTCCTTCTTGTGCATCTTTAATCCATTTCATCACACGATGATTGTTTTGATCTGATACATAAACAGATTGATCTTCATCAACAAAGATAAAACCTGGAGAATTGAGTTGACTCAGTTGATTTCCTCTTTCATTTCCACCTGCAACTACAATTCCTTCGTTGTTGTATTCACCCATTTTCCATCGTTTGACTTTATTCTTCTTCCAATCTGAAACATAAAGAAATCCATGTTTATCTATTGCCAAGCCATGACAATGAATACTGTCAATGAGAATTTGTTGAGTTTGATTCAACCATTGAATCACTCGTCTGTTCCCTTTATCAGCAATGATGATTGAATGATCTTGTTGATCTACAACCACATCTGTTGGACGATTCAATTGATCCATTCGATTTCCTTCTTTATTTTCACCGGCAATGATTTGTCCTTCTTTTGCATTACATTTCCATTTAACAATATGATGGTTATCATGATCAGCAATAAAAATATTTTTCTTTTCATCAATAAAGATTCCACGAGGGCTATTGAGTTGACTTAATTCTTGTGCTTTTCCATTTCCACCAGCTACAGTGACAGCATTTTGTTTCCATTTGTTGAATATTGGTTCTAGAAAAGAAAGAAAACAAACAGTTTTGATGAAAAGAAGAAGAAGAAAAAAGAAAAGGTTAATTTTGAATGAAATGTTAATATGGAATATCTAAAGAGATAAAATTCCAACAATATGTTTTTTTAACTACTTTCTTTACATTCACTTTTCTTTGCATTATAGCTTTTTAATATAAATGCATAGAAAATCTGAATTTTTCTTTTAAAAATTATTTATTAAAAATTTACTTTTTTCTAATGGAATAACTGAAATTTCATTAATAAATGGTTGACAATCTTGTTCAATAGAAGTCTTTGGTGGATTATTTAATTCTTCTTTAATCTTTATCAACTGATTTCTTAAATAGTTTAAATTGATCTCATTAAATTCATTTTCTCTCTGAAGTTGTTTTATTTGTTCATTTAAATCATTAAATTTCTTTTCAATATCATTCAAAAATGTTTGTGAAGATTTAACGATAATTTCTATGCAATCTTTTGCTTTTTGTCTAATTTTGTCAATTGAATTTCTTCTCCATTGATTAACTTGATCTATTAAAGAAAGATCATGTGAGCTCGGTTTTTGTTCATTAAATCTTTGTTTAAATTGATTATAATCATTAATAATATGATGTAGTCCTTCATTTAGTATTTGACGATGTTTTGTTAAATCCATTAAACAAAAGTTTTTCAAACATCCTTCACAAGGATATGTTATTTTGTCTTTATTACATGTAAAACAATGCGTTTTATTGTTTGTCATTGCCACGTCTTTGAACATAAATTTCTAGATGTAAATTAAAAAACTCAATAATAATAAAAATCCTGTTCAGTAGTAAAAGATGATGTGTTTTTAATTTCAAATAAAAAGTCAAATAATTAAGTGATGTTTTTTCCATGAAAGAATATTTTAATGTCGATTTGGATGTCGATGAAGATTAAACATAGATCGTTACCCTCGTAACAGATGATATATTAGTGTCTTATGCATCCAACTGTATCTTCATATTCATTTTAATTCAGTCTTACTGTTATCATCATCACTCTCATTCTCAAGATAGTTATTATATAATATTCTTTTTTACTCATTTTTATATTTTTTCAAAATATTAACTTACCAAAACGAAACTATTTGAATAAGATTTTCGTCTATACCACTTGTAAGTGAACAAATAAATTATTCTTTGGTTATATTAACCACATGTATAGTCACATGGTATTTTCTTCCATATATAGCCATATAGTATTTTTTCCTTTTCGTTATTATAATTCGTTTTTCTTCTGTTCTGTTAACTTATATTGAAATGTGTTATCTTCAAGTTATGACATAGGTATTTTTTTAGAGTATACCGTATTTCGCAGATGACAATAATCAAACAAGTACTCGTGTTTTCTTTTTATCGATTAAGTTCTTTTGGCTGTATTGTATGTTTATTTTTAGCTATATATTGAATTTGAAGAAAATATGTAATAGAACATTTCAAGTGAAGAAAAATAACAAAAAGATACGTTTTGGTTTTGGTTAAATAAATTTTTAGTATTTCATAACATCTTTAATATTAAGTCATTGCAACTGAACGGGCTGATTAGGGAGGAGCACGTCTTCGAATACGGTTGAACGATTGCTTAAATGCTTTCATATACATTTCTGAAGGAAAGACAAAGATAAGAAAAATTAGCATCGAAGGAGTAAAAGAAATGAAATATGCTCCAAGATACAACCACAAGTTCTCAGATGTTTTCGCACAACCAGGAAGTAATGAAATGATGAGACGAGGTATTGATAAAATGAGTAAAACTATTGGACTAATGATCAATTGTTTATGTTCACGGAATTGCTCTTGAACATGTTCTTTAAAACTTTGATTAGTTCGTGTTATTGATCGTTGATGAGCACCTCCAAGGATGATGAACAATGCAGAGAAAAGATTGACAATAAATGGACCAACAAGATGAAAAAATAGGATGGCTGTATTGTAATCTTGGACAGATGGAGAATATCGAGTAATGCATGATACATATCGTTTGATTGTGTCTTCATTAGTCTTATTTGTAACTGGTGCTGTTTCATATTCGAACAATCGGCGAAAGACAAACTCGTGAATAAGTGTACCGAAAATACAGAATGGTAAAATAAGAATTGTTCGTCGAGCAATAGATTTGCTCTTTTTCTTATCAAAGTTTACTCCTTTAAGAATAAGTACTGCTCGTTCAACTGCTACACAAGCATTAAGCCAACCATCCAAGTAGAGAAAAAGTTTTAGAATAGGCTCAATAGATACACAACCTCTACGAAGAACAGAGAGACTAGTAGATACATTAATACGAGTAAGAACAACAAACCAGAATTTGATTATGAACATCGTAATTGTTAAAAGAGAAGTAATTGATGATGCTATTAGATACATTCCACATCCAACTTGTTGAGCATCTTTACTTTGAAATGTGATAAAAGAGAGAATACTATTGATTAATCCTGCGATGAACATAATTATTGCTAAGCCCGCACTTAATTTAATCGAAAATGATTGATTATTCAACGCTGTATTTAGTTGAAGTTGATCGCGTAAAATATCATCGAGTGTCAAACCAATTCCTTTGATGTAAAAGTTACATTGATCACCAATCACGCAACTAGTTTGTTCTGGACCTAAAGTATTGAATATATTTTGAAAAAAGAATGGCGAAGAAATTAAGTTATTTTGACAGTCAGAATATTCAGTTTTGACAATTTACTTGTTTCTCAAGGTCATTGATAAATTATTGAAAAGGACCTATTCTTTCACTATTAATTGCTACAAATAGAAAAACTATTGAAGAAACTTTTACTTTTCCAAGATTTCTAGTTTTCGAAAACTCCACATTCGTAAAGATTTAAAAGGCTATTACTAGCAACATTCAAAATATGGAAAATCTATTTACAATCGATGCTAAATAAATGTCTTTTCTAATAGATCAATAGACCCAAAGATTCTGAAACTATTTAATTCAATAACTCGATAGATTTTTTTTCAAAACCTAAAATAACAATTGCTCACTAACAAAAAAATATATAAGAAATCTTCTTTCACTGTGTTATACCATTCTATATTTGTTATAGAAAAAATCATATAAATACTTACTGAAAGGACTAAGACTGATATTGTTTGGTCCAGAGATAAAAATTGAAATGTTCCCAATTGTTTTAGGATCGCGTGCTGTCACTACTAATATGTATCGAGTGTTAATCTCGAGATCGATGATTAACTTGAATTGTCTATCATTACATTCACCGCTATGTGATAGAAGTAAGTTTTCAGATGGTTTTAGAGGATTGAAATCATTTTTGTAGATATATCCGTATGCATTAATATTACTTTTACTCCAAAGAACATACAAACCCGTTGTATTAACATGAATTTGTAAAGTTTCATAATGACATTGTGGTACTTGACAATCTCGATAATATGTTGGGCTATTATCAGTTAATTTTGATGAATATATTAATTGAATGTTTACTGGAGTACCTATTCAATAAAATAAAGTAAAATCATCCATAGAATCTTCAGATGGATTAACTTTTGGTTGATTTCTCAATATTTCAATCTATTTATTGTAATAATAAGACTCTAAAAATTTCGGGACTATTACAAATTTCTGTCTTCCACATTCCATGCAAAAAATATTTATTGAATAATAAAAAACAAAAATAGTTACACAACGGTTCATTAATGAAATTATTATCTAACATCGACGAACGCAAAATCCTTGAGATTTCCTATGAACATTTAAATTCACAAATTAAGTCTAGTAAATATACCAAACCTACATCGTCCAAGTGTGTATTCTGAAATTGATATTTTACAGAAATTTAAAGGTACTGAGCTATGGCAAGATAGTTTTTAGGTTTTCCGTACCTGACTCTTAAATGTTTCCAAACATCTCACTGACTATTCTTTTTAGCACATTTTTCATCCAGTATTTTTAGGAAGTGAAGAGTATTCATTCACTGAGATAGTGGTAGCAAAATATACGAACAGATATCCTACTGGAAAATGTCTTAATATCAGATAGTATGAGTTCAGTACATTCTCTTGATATAGAATAAAACATGAAATTGAATTTAGATGATATACTGCATATTTTATACAACTTATTTAATATATAACGCATATATCTGTATACTTACTAAGACGTTCCAGAATAACTTTCTTTTTACCCAACACACCGATCGAAAATTCTCCAGTTTCTTTTGAATCAAATGTTGTCATAACCAATACGTATATCATGTCAACATCAAGATGAACATCAAGTTTGAACTGAGTATCAGAACCGCTGTCGTCATCTGTTTTAAGCAAATTCTCTGATGGATCAAGTGGATCAAATTTGTTTTTGTAAATAGATCCATATGAATCAATGTCACCACTACTACGAAAAGTGTAATAACCAGTTTCGATCACCTTCACTTGAATGGATTCATAATACAAATTTTGTTTGTCACAGTCTCGGTAATAAATTTGATTATTCTTAGTCAATGATGATAAATAGGTATTTTGGAGAACGGATAAAGTATTGACTAAATGAGCAATAAAATCAATTTAATATATCGTGAGTATCAGAGATGCAAGTCTTATTGAATAGGATTTTCTTCTTACTTTAAATATACGCCTTTAACCTACTGAACTGGTAATTTGCATTTAAAAAGTTAAAAAACTGTTTCTTAACCACAAAGTATTTGAAATGAATTGAATTTTTTCTGTAATAATGTTTATTTTTGATATTTTGAAAAGAGAAAACATTATGCAGGTCCAACAGTATCGAAGAGAATCTGATAAAATAGTTTGATTGACATGTACAGCAATGTTTGACTTTTACATGAAACTTAAAAATTCGAAACAGAATCTGACCGGTGAAGAATGAGAGAGAAAAACTTCTAAATGATTAGATTTAACTAAGAATTTTTTTCGCAATCAATCAATTAAACAAAATATAATATTGTTCACGCTGATCAGATAGTTCTTACATAACATCTAAAAAATTCTGTTTTATTCTTTGAATAACAAACAAAATATTTGATGATTTTTCTGATCTAATGCTTATCTTCACATCTTGAGAATGAGAATGTTCAAAAGAAGGATATCTATAATCGATTAAAATTTTATATGTCAAATAAATTTACTAGTTTTACATTGAAATTCTTAAATTAATCAATTATTTTATTTACACAATTTTATTGTTTTTTTATCAAAGAAGTTTCTGTACAATGTTTTCTTTTTCTTTCAATCTCAGTTTCTTCCAACGATAACTACACAACTTTTCACTATCAACATTCTCATCTTATCATCGCATTCGATTATACTCCAACTTACCACAAGATTTTTTTACATATTTAAACTTTTGA
>CAJNOI010001281.1:2056-16735 GCA_905250115.1 Adineta steineri | reverse complement strand
TCAGTGGAATTGGACGGAATTCCTGGGAATTCCTACCGATTCCCACCGATTCCGGAATTGCGTGAACTACTTCTAATTACGGAATTACATGGAATTCCTACCGATTCCGGAATTATACGGAATTCCTACTAATTCCGGAATTGGACGGAACTCGATCAATTTTCGAGTGGGTATCGGATATTATGTGTCGATCGAGTTCCCGGAATTGAACGGAATCGATTCCGGAGCGGAACTGGTTCCTGAAATGTTCAACATTGCGGAATAGGATGACTGCTCAAAAAAAGTGAATTGACTGACTTTTGCAAATGAAATCAAAATGAAAAAAAAAGATTAATGTAAATGAAAAAAGTTTTGTGAAATTATTTAAGTATTTTGGTTTGAGATAAGATGTAAATCCATTTATTCCATACAGATCACCATCTTCATCGTATAAAAAGAACTATGCCTGATAAAATAATTCTATTGTGTTTGATGCACTCAAAGAGTTTTATGTATAAAAAATAGATGTGAGGTATCAAGTCAGTTGATCATTCATTCCTATGGATATTATTTACTCTTATAGAAAATGAAAAGGATTTAAAACTTTTGAAATCCACAAAAGGAACGAATCCTTTTTTAGAACATACGAAATTATCTAGTAGAAATGAGTTCAATTGATCAATGAAATGATAAATATTCTTCATCGATACTTTCGACACAGGATTACTTGTGAGAAAATATTAAGTTTTAAGTTGTGGAAATGAATATATCATGCAGAAAGAAAAAGCACAAATCATATGACAATGTAGAATTGCCTTGCAAGTACAAATTGATGATTGACGCTACCATTTTATCACTAGACTATCATAAAAGAATATTGTTAAGTAAGACAGGATTTGAATGAAAGGTCAAATAAATATAAGTTTTGCTCATCTTTAAAAGAAATCCATGATTATTGGATTGTTTTTCTCAAAATATTCAAGTTGAAATAATGAGAGGAAAACTTTGATTAAAACTTAATTATTATCTAACAAAAAAGTTAAAGGAAATTGGTCTTGTTTAATTTGATGAGAATATAAAAACAAAGACACATATAGTATTGATGAGAAAAAAAGGAATATTTCCATTTTGACTTTATCTTAAAATATTGTTCGTAAATATTCTCTGGATGTTTGTTTAATTAAAGATTTCCAGGAGAATTGTTTCCTCTCTTTCATATATTAGATTCAATTGAAATGATTTAACATCAATATATTCACAATGTTTTTCATATAAAAATGAGAAAATTTGATTTTGAATCTCAAAGGCATTTTGTTTGGATCTTACTAAATTGCATTAAAGTCATTTTTATTCTAAATAATTCTTTTTTCTCCATCGCATTCATTTTCTAGGATTGAGCATAATTATTTTTCTTTTACAATAAAAAAATCAATAAATAGAGTTGATCTTCTTTGATCGGTTCAGCCCTCTCTAAGTTTATATTTAAAAATCATCCGAGAAAATACAAAAACAATCGTAGAAATCTTTTCAAAATTAATCTCAATGAATTTTTCTAGGAAAAACATAAATTAACAATTTCATTTCGTTTACAGTTGTTCTCTAATATTTTTTATATTTTTCTTCTTTTAGCTCTTTCATTCAATCAACCAAAGTTTTCTCCAACAGCCATCTGGAATCCCAACGGAGTTACCATGGCTAATCAGTTAATTGTTGGTAAATATCCTACCGCCATTTTTGTGAGCACAAACAACACGATTTATATCGGTAATCGGGACAATAACACAATTGTAATGTGGCAAGAAGAGAGTATCATTCCAACAAACATCATTCACGGTAATTTCTCACGACCTAACTCTCTGTTCGTGACAACAAATGATGATATTTATATTGATGATGGTGAGAAGAATGGTCGAGTGCAGAAATGGGTAGCAGAAACAAATAACTTTGTCACGGTGATGAATGTTAACTCATCATGCTATGGTTTATTTGTCGATATCAATGATACTGTTTACTGTTCAATGTCTGATCATCATCAAGTAGTGAAAAGATCGCTGAATGACTCTATGATGAATCCAAATCGTGTTGCTGCTGGAACACGTAAATCAGGATCAGCCTCGAAGCGACTCAGTGAACCTCATGGAATTTTTGTGGATGTGAATTTAGATTTATATGTGGCAGATTGTGCAAATCAACGTGTTCAGTTGTTCCGATTGGGAGAATCAAATGGTATTACAGTAGCTGGAAGTAAATCAGTAAATCCAACCATTACACTTCGTCGTCCAAGTGGAATTGTATTAGATGCTGACAAATATTTATTCATTGTAGATCAGAATAATAATCGAATTGTTGGTTCAAGTTTGAATGGTTTTCGATGTTTAGTTGGATGTTATGGAGTGGATTCACAATCCAACCAATTGTCTAGCCCATATAGTTTGAGCTTTGATCATTCAGGAAACATGTTTGTTTTTGATCGATGGAATGCTCGTATTCAAAAAATTTTATGGATAAAAGATTCTTTTAGTAAGTTGAAGAAAAGTTAAATGAAATGTTCAGATTAGACAGAATTATGTGTCAATCGTCTAAAGCAAACAATCTTCGCCTTTTTGTTGAGACTAAAGAATAGAGAAAGAAAAGTTCTGTCCTTAATGAAATGTTATGAAAACCTTTGATATTTCGTTTCATGTATCTCAAAGAACATTTCATCAATGAAACAGCTCTTATCAAAATAAAATCTTTTCACATCTTGGCCGATATCGATTTAATATAAATTATTCTATGATTTGACTTCATCTTTCGTATCAAAATTAATAAAAATCATTCTTAAAATTGATGTTAACAAACATTTCCAAATATCTATTTCATGAAAAATTTCTTTGAACAAATTTTGTTTTTTTTCTACAAATATATAAATTAACAATTTCATTTCGTTTATGGTTCTCTTATTAGCTCCTTCATTCAATCAACCAAGGTTTTGTTCAACAGCCACTTGGAATTCTAATGGAATTACTTTTGCTAATCGGTCGATTGTTGGTCAAGAGCCTGGCGCCATTTTTGTGAACACAAATAATACAATCTATGTCGTTAATCAAGAAAATAACACAATTGTAATGTGGCAAGAAGAGAATGTCAATCCAACAAAAATCATTCACGGTAATTTTACAGAACCCCAGTCTCTCTTCGTGACATCAAATGGTGATATTTATATTGATGATGGTGAGAAAAATAGTCGAGTGCAGAAATGGGTAGCAGAAACAAATACCTTTGTCACGGTGATGAATGTCAACTCATCGTGTTGGGGTTTGTTTGTCGATATCTATGATACTCTTTATTGTTCAATGCCTGATCATGATCGGGTAGTGAAAAGATCGTTGAATGATCCTGTGATGAATTCAAACCGTGTTGCTGCTGGAACAGGTATTAACGGATATGATTGGACTAGACTTGATAGTCCTCGTGGAATTTTTGTCGATGTGAATTTAGATTTATATGTGGCAGATTGTTACAATAATCGTGTTCAGTTATTTCAGCCGGGAAGATCATATGGTATCACAGTGGCTGGAGGTACATCACCAAATCCAACCATTACACTTCGTTGTCCAAGTGGAATTGTATTAGATGCTGGGAAATATTTATTCATTGCAGATCAGAATAATTATCGAATTGTTCGTTCAAGTTTGAATGGTTTTCGATGTTTAGTTGGATGTTATGGAGAGGGTTTACAATCCAATCAATTGAATCGTCCATTTAGTTTGAGTCTCGATCGTTCTGGGAATATGTTTGTTACTGATACATCAAATCATCGAATTCAAAAATTTCAATATTTCGAAGAATCATGTGGTAAGTTTAGAATGATCGAATGAAGTCTGTAATAGCATTTCAATCAATGTTTATTCAGAGAACTAAAAAGAAAAGCTATCAAGGGAGATGAAGATGAAATGCCTGATGGATTTCGAACTACATTACTGAATAGTCAAATTCAAATCTCAAGTTTCATTCTAATATACTATTGTTATAAAATAAAAACCTTGCTTATTTATAATTCTCTGCAAAATCAATCGATAACATTATCGTTATGTTAGTTGTATGCTACTGATGGAAATTAGAATGTCTATGTATTTAGTAGAAAAGTCAGAAATGAATTCAGTCCTTTCTGTTGAACTTTCTTTATAAATTTTCTTTGATTTATCATTATCTGCACTTACTTACCGCTGCTAACTGTAGAAAATAACGAACACAATGATTTTATGAAACGTAAAACACTCATGAGAAGTAAAATTATCATCGAGATTCATCAAATTTTTATCGAACTAAAAACACTTCGAAGTGGATATCGATACAAATAAAAATTTCTCGCATAGAATTCCATATTTTAGAACAAAACAAGTTTCACAAATTGCTTTGAAACCAACAAAGAGTCGTTTTTCATAGTTGTCCAGTGTGCTTTCAAACTCGTAGATATAAAACATCTGTCAGAGAGAAAAGAACGTATGCTCGAGTATTAACCACAATTCGTGGCGTAATCATAGAGATTTAGTATATCATCTTTACTTTTGAGATGAGAAAATGATTATGCTATATTTACGGTCATGATTTTGATTGACAAACGACAATAGAATCATGATTATTACAAAGGAGTGCGTTTTAAACATAGGTCAGTCTTCATAGAAAAATGCCAACAACGAGAAGAAGGAAAAGGTTCGATCCTTACCGGGTTATTCAAGGCACGCTTTATTAGAATAAAAAATAATTAAAAAGTCGCTCTTGTAATATTTTAATAATGAATCGAATATGAGAATATTTTCAATTGTTAAGATTGAATGTCACTTTCATTAGATAGTTCATTATTATGCTTAGTAATGTCGACAAAAAAACTAATGTTCTGCATTATATTTATAAAAGCAGAAAAGTTTGAAGATTAAGATGATAATGAACAAGTCGTAAATTTGTAAGTCTATGGCTCACCAGACTTTCTGTAGTCCAGAATGATACTCGTTTTTGTATACGAGGTTTTATAACATTTCTTTATTGTAGTTATTACAACATCTCTTGGAAGAACATACAGATTTCAAGGACGCTAAATAGATAATTTATTTCATGTTTTTCTTCGTTTCTCTATTAAAAGCATTGCTCTAAAACAAATAATACAACTCTCATTAGTAAACAGAGTGAAAAGCAAACTAAGAATATGTGCAATCATTTCTTTTCTTTATTCTAAATACAAATACTCATTGATTTTTTTCATTCAGGAAATAATTCATTAGTTATAGAAACAATGTATTCATCGTCACTGACCTCGAATAGTTCAACTTATTTCAAAGATTGCTCAGAGTCAGATTCATATTATGAAGCGATACAAATGAACGTCATTATAAGTGGCCATTATACTTTTCTAATCAACAGCCAGATGAAAACCATACACGCTTATATCTACATAGATAACTTCAATCCATTTGATGTGTCCAAAAATGGCTTCAGACATAATGTAGACTATGAAAATCGAGGTCAGTTTCAGCTCAAAGATTTTTTCCAAGCTAATATGATATACATTTTGGTTATAACAACATCTTCTTCAAATGTAACAGGAAATGTTTTAATTCAAGTATCTGGCCCAACCTATATCGGTTTCAATCGTATTTGTGAGTATTTATAGTATTTTAATGAATAACCAGCTGTACATATTCATAATCGATAAAGAATATACATAAACTCAATCTGCAAAGTAATATACAGAAATTTCTATTCGATAGAGACTAAGATTCATATCACTTCCAGTTACTTTCGATATATGTATCTTAGAGAGAAAGTAATATTTCAAATTATTTACATTTATTTCCATATTATACAAAATCGAATCGATTTTCTTTTTTGTTAGTGAATACTTCATCAGTTGTTCAAACAGTTTACGAATCAAAATTGTCAACGAACAGTTCAACGTACTTACGTAGGTGTTCACTGACAAGTTATTACTATGAAGCAATACAAGTGGATGTTCGTAGAAGTGGTCTTTACACTTTCTTCAGCAAAAGCAATATGAGCACATACGGCTCTATTTACAAAGACTATTTCAATCCATCCAATCCATTGGAAAACCAAATCTCAGATGATGATAACAGCTGCAATCGTCAGTTTAGATTCACAATTGCTCTTGAGAGTATTATTAAATATATATTGGTTGTGACAACGTTCAGTTCTAATATAACAGGTTTATTCTCGATCTTTGTATCCGGTTCAAACCATGTCGACCTCAAGAATATTAGTAAGTGTTTGCACTACAACTATTAAATTAATGTTAGCCAACTTTAGCATGAGTTTTTAGTCGAGTTTGGCATATCCACAAATAAAAATTTGTTTTAGTAAGATGAAATTTGCATTATAAGAAGAAAGCTTTATATAAACAGCGACATTAAATTCATCAGATAACACAATATTGTGAATAGGATTAGATCAATCTCCTTCAATACAGACTGCTTTCAATCGATCGCTAATCTGATGTAAATAATATATAGAACTTGACACGAATCCCTCACCGTGAGCATAAAATGAAAAAAACCTTGCTAATTATCGCAACATGTCCTATCACTCAATGTTCTTATAATAAAAAGAAACGCTGCAAACATATACATACAACTTATCATAGATAAAATATAGAAACATATTCTCACTTTGTATGAATCAAAAAGATATCTTTACATACTTTAATTTTTGAATAAATTACAATAGTAGAAGAATTAGACTATAAATAAATGATTTTACCTATCTAAAACATTGGGACGTTATCCATTTTTGAAATAAAGAAGGTATTTCAAACTCATTCGTGACATACATTTTCGAGGGTTCGAGTACAGAAAAATGTTCATAGGTTCTATTCTTATTCCCCATGTACGGCTCAATTATTTCATTGATAGTGATATTATAGAGAGTTGTCTCTTCGGAAAGCTAGGGTCCGCTTCGATATGCCTTTCGATATCCAGGGTATATAAGAGACGACTTATGATGCTCAATTTTCTTTCTTACATCCAGACCATTCGGTTTTCTCTCAGTCAATCTAGATCTGTCACGAATCTTGACTGTTGTTTTGTTTTCATCACGTAGGTTCTCCATCAGTCATCCAAATGCCATATTCATCAGCTGTACAATCGAACTATTCATCAGAGTTGACTAAGAATAGTCAAACATATTCTCGAGATTGTCGAAAATCGAATTATTACTATCAAACTATACGGATGCAAGTAGTGGAAACTGGATACTTTGCTCTGAGTAGTACTAGCAGTATGGATACATTTGGTGATATTTACAAAGATGATTTTAATCCAATGAATCCTTTCGAGAATCTACTCTCACAAGATTATCAAACCTGTGTTTATCCAGATTTCAAGTTTATTGCTTATCTTCACATTGATACTACATACATATTAGTGGTGACAACATCTTCTCCAAATAAGACAGGAAACTTTTCCATTCTGACATCTGGTCCAAATAATATCACTCTTAATCATTACAGTAAGTATTTTGTATTATTTTGTTAATCATTAACAGAAAAAGACAACATCCCATTGAACTTCATTTTCACTCATGAATAATAAAAGATCTGAGAATTTCAAGTAAATCGCATAATTTAACAGAATTATTGACAAAAAAATAGGATCACGTTTAAAACTGTTTCTTTTAAAAATGGGCAATTTTCTTCCAATCAGATAAGATTAAATCTTAGTATTGTAGCTTAGTCGTGATCAGATGGATTGTATGAGTTCAATCAGTTGAGCAAATTAATACACCTTTTCTTTTCTCATCAACGATATATCCGAGAAGATCTATTCTTTAGTGTTTTCACACTATCTGAGACTTTATTACCTTGCAGTCTTTAAAAATTTATCGACTTCATATGCAGAAACATTTTTACAAAAAATGAGTGAATTCATCATGAGATATTGAACAGAAAATAAAAATATATAAGTCTAATCTGGACAGGATATGGCATGTATAGATAAATGACTTCAATAGACTATTGTTGCTTACTGTCAGATGTACTGATTATCTATCGAATATGTTGTTTATTGTTGAATCGAGAAAAGTAAACAATAAACTACATATATATATGTATACGAAAAATAGAAGAAAAGGTGAATCATAGAAAGAAGAAGGAAAGAACGAAAAGAAGATATATATGATGATCCTATGTATACCATAGATCATAACACTTACAAATTTGTCCCAACACGACTTTTTTAAGTTGAGAAAGATTGATCTCATCTCTTGATGATCATGTATTTCTCTTTCTAGCTCAAATTCTGACTAGTTGTTTCATCGGGCAAACATGTCAGTTCTACAAAAAAAGTATTGGTGTCACTCTTGATGATATTTTACGCGGTGAAATTCGACCGAATATGACAATAACTGATCAAACAATAATGCTGAAAACTAATATCGCTTTAACGATGATTATGTTTGTTGGAGGTTTAATCAATAGTATTTTGTCTCTAATAACATTTCAAAATAAAGATTTACGACAAGTTGGATCTGGCATTTATCTCTTAGCATCGTCAATTACTTCGTTCTTTACGATCAGCATGTTTGTAGTGAAGTTTTGGTTTGTTGTTCTCACTCAAATGAAACTATCGATTCATGTTTCTGTTGTTCGAGGAGGTTGTGTATCGATCGAACCTCTGCTCAAGCTTTGTCTATATTTGGATGCTTGGCTCAATGCTTGTGTAGCCATTGAAAGAGTGATTCAAGTTTCCAAAGGAATAAACCTTAATAAACAGAAAAGTCAACGGATTGCTCGATGGATAATTCTCATTTTACCATTCTGTATCATGGGCTCAATCATTCACGAACCTATATACCGAGAATTGCATGAGATAAATACAGAGAAGAACAAAGTGGATATCGATAGATGGTGTTTAACTCGTTATTCTCCTTCTGTTCAACAATACAATACAACCATCCTATTTTTTCATCTTGTTGGTCCATGTATTATCAATCTGTGTTCTGCTTTATTCATCATATTTGGATCAGCCCGACAACGATCAACAGCTCAGACAAGACTAACTCTAAGAGAACATATTTATGATCAATTTAGTGAACACAAACAATTGTTAATTAGTCCGATCGTTCTCCTAATTCTATCCTTACCCCGTCTGATTATGTCAATGTTATCTGAATGTGTCAATCCATCTAATCATCGATTGCTATTTATTTTTGGTTATTTCATTTCATTTACTCCATCGATGCTTATCTTTATTGTTTTTGTCCTTCCTTCAACATTGTACAGAAAAACATTTCTAGAATTATTGAGACAATGGCAACGACTAATTCATCAATAATCGATGTTTCTTCATTATTTCAGAACTCTTCTAATTTATTGGTATAGTATTTGCTTCGATCTGACAATTAATCGAGAAATATCGATCAAACAGAGCATTTTGCCTCTCTTGCATAGACTATCGGATAATGAAAGACAAACTTAATGAACTTATAATGATAGTATTTCTAATCCATTGAAAAACGAAGGTGAAAATTTATTCATCATGTACATCTATATCCAGTATGAAGCCGAAATCTCACAAGTTTCGAAAGTATTGCTTCTGAAAAAAAGTTCTCATACCAATTTTTCTGCTTGTTATTTAATAAAATTTTATGTCAGTGTTGTTTCCATCCCTAAAAATATTATTTATAAACTGGAAATGATTAGACAAAATATCGGACTAACGATGAAATAATATTCAAACCTGCTGAGCATTTCAAAATTAGTGTCTGAGGTAGTTTTCAAAAATGATCATTTTGAAAAGTTGTGATGAGATGGTGTGGGTGTGGATAATCAAAAGACGAATCCACACCCACACCTTCAAGATTTTTTGAAAATAATATGATACTATACTCACTACCACCATCAATATCAATCAGAGAATCATATATGCCTTTATACTAATAGAAAAGAATAAGAAATATTTAATTAATTACTATAAAAATATTATCTTTATCAGATATCACTGTATTAATGGATGAGATTAATCGTGACTGAATGTCATGCATCTATCTGTTAATATATTTGGAGACCAGTATAATGCTGATTAGTTTAAAAAAAGTATTTAAAAGTATTTCATTTCTTTTTCTCTGTATCTTGATCGTACGATGTAAATGATCGTCACGATAAAGAAGTATTTCTTTATAGTATTTCATTCTTTATTATTATTCGGAGAAAAAATACCGTATCATGAATGATTTATTAGTGTTTTCATCTAAATCTTTTTTAAAGTATATACTGATAAAAACAATTTATTACCTTGAATGGCAATACAAACTCCTTTCAGATTTCATTTGAATGTCTATCAGGTAGGTATTGTGAAGAATTGTGAGTGTATCCACATTGAAACTGAAATTGTTATGAAACAAGTTTTGTTTCAGATAATAGAAGGAAGCAACATCATATATTTCAAATACAATGTTCAATCACTCGATTGATAATATTTATTCTATTCTCGTTCTATTGATTTTCAAATGTATGATTGTTAATAGTAAAAACTGTTCGTCATTTTCCGGTATGTATATTATTAAATAAGATCACAACAATTCGTTATCAACAAATATTTTTTTAAGATCAAAAGACTTGTTCTCTTGGAACATCGGTTTGGTGTTGTCTTGGTAAGAGAAAATTTCTAAAAGATTCAGATGATTTATTTCGTATTTATTGACAGCAATATCATATGTCGAATGTGGAGCTAAGGTCGATGTCTGTGATTATCGACCTATACCAACCATTCCTACAATGATATTTCATTTTACCAAACCATATTTCCCCATTAAACCAGTAATTGAAAAATCTATACTCCCACACGGCTTAGAAATATTTTTGTATATTGTCGCAGCGTGTTCTCTTTACATTCCTTTGTTATTTTTAATTGGTTATATATGCTGGAGATGTTTTCGAGGCGTTTCTACCATTTTTAGAAATAATCAACGACACACGAAAGGACAATCAAAACTGAATGTTTCTACACAAAATGATAAGGAACTATCGGTATCAACAATTTCTATTCTATTCGATGCACTTCCACCTTCATACAATATTGCCGTTGATAATCATCTTCCACAAGTTTTACTACCATCTTACGACATTGCAATTACTCATTTACAATCTGTCGATATACAATCGCAATTAACTACTACAACAGCAGCGACTGAGGACTTGATTTTACGTGTCTAATAGCAGAATACATATTGAACTATCTAATGATAATATCAAATAGAATTTTTTTAAAAAAAATAAGAGTGTGGGTGTGAATGTGAGTGTTCATGTAACTTCTACTATACACTCACCTATACCTTCAACCATTCCAGACCCATAGCCACACTCTTCTTTAATTAAAGAATAGAGATAAACAAAATCTTCATATTAAAAATAAAGATAAAATAAACAATAAAGAATTTCTTTTCTATTCGTATATATCGTCTCTTGTGCGATCCTTTTTTTGATGATATGATATGGAAATGATGATAATGATAAGAAGGAACACTAGTTAACGTATCCTGTTCTTATGCAGCGTATGCGTATAAATAATTATATAAATACCTTCTCATCCATTTATTCAAACTCTATATATAGACAATCAAGATAATAAACAGAAAATAATATAACGAAATGAAAAAACTTCAACAATATTTCTTTCAAAGGAAAAAATACTTTCTGTTCATTCATGCTTCTCAAAATCAAGCAATTGTCTAGGCATTAAGAGATAAACATCTGTTGCAAATCTTCTTTTCTTAAGAAAGATAAAAAAAGATTGAAGTCTTGCAAATTACATACTCAAGCAAATAATCTCATATCCTCAAAAACAGAAAAAACTTATTCATGTTAATTATTTTATCACTTTATTCACGCTATAATAGAGAACTACAATGTCAACTAAATTCTAAACTGAGCTGCGACATATACAAGTCTGTTTTTTTTAATTTTTTGAACTACATTTGAAAATCTTTTTAATATACATGTCCATACTTGAGATGATCGTAGAGAATTTATTGAAAGGTTCTAGGAATGATGCTGTTATATCTATTGTGCCATTATAGAATTAAATCGAGTTAAGAGAGAAGAAATCTTTTACAATCTTCGTGAAATTATGATGAAATCTTTAAATATCACGAGAGATGGTGAATAATAGCGGTGAGAAATTTTTATTTAATCCGTTTGTAATCGACACAAACTCGATAAATTTCCGATGAAAATCGACGGTATGACATCGGATTGAATGACGTAGGTAGATACAAAACTTTTTGTATGAAAAAAGAAGTATCATCATACTAGTAATTAAAGACTTTTATTGTCAATCGTGACAGTAATTTCTGCTAAGATGCTTCATAAATAATAAATGACAAGAATGGATTAACATTTTTTTATATTAAATTTTAAATTTTCCAGGAAAAGAAGAAAGAAACAAATAATAAATTATATATCATTTTGAATAAAGTAGCATGTTATCATCATCATCAGTATCTGATGGAATTCTCAAATTTGCTATACAATATTCGTTTTATAGTAATTTTATTATATTTGGTTTTGGAGTTATTAGTAATGCGTTGAATCTTCTCGTTTTTACTCAATTGAAATTATTTCGAACTAACCGATGCGCCTTCTATATAACTATTGAATCAATTTCCAACTTCTTTTATCAGTTTTTATCTATTAGTTTAACTATTTTAACATCAATATATGGAGATGATGCAACAGGACGTTCTTCAATTTGGTGTAAATTAAGATTTATATTGGGACAAACATGTGCACTCACTACTCTTTATATGATATGTTTCACCACTGTTGATCAATTCTTTTCGACAAATCATCGTTTCAATTTAAGACAAATGTGTACATTGAAACTAGGTCGATATGTTTCATCTGTATTCATCTGTTTTGCGGTCATTCATAGCATTGTACGTGGCTCTTCGTATAATATTCAACCAACAATGGGATGTATCATATCGAATCGTATATGGATTCGGTATTCAACATTTTCCTTTTATCCAGTTTTAGTTGGTCTCCTACCTATTATAATTGCATCATCATTCAGTATCTTAGCGTATCATAATGTTCGTCATATAGTCCGACAACAATTACCAGTTGTTCGTCGTAAATTAGACAAACAAATAACAACGATGGTTCTGATGCGTGTGATAGCCTTTATTTGTTTGGTATTACCTTATATTACTTATAGTATCTATGCCATTAATTTTCCAACATCACGAAGTATGCCTATGGCATATGCAATTGGCCGATTGATTCAAGCAATTTTTACTTCTATCTTCATTATAAATTATATGGTAAAATCATTTTCTTTTCTAATTCATATTTGTAAGATTTTGGTTTATTTTAGATCAACTTTTATATCTTCATAATATTCTCACGTCGTTTTCGTCGTCAAGTAAAACTTGTTCTAGTAAAAAAATGTTGCAAACGATGGACATATTGGTGTTGCCACATAAATAATCGAATTGAACCTGACAACAATATTAAAACACCCAACTCACAAATAAAATGTGATGAAAATATCTAGTTGTTCATTAAATAAATAAATAAATTCTCATATGTCTATTTTTTCTTGAGGATGGGTGTGAGTATGAATACTTTATTCGCCTAGCACCAACACATCTATACTCTTGCGACGGTAAAAAAGAACTGAGGAAAATGTCAATTTTCTTTCAATTGGTTGTGCAACATTTTTGGTGAGCACATACTAAAAGGAAAAAGAATTTAGTTTGATTTGCAACAAATGCATTTTTTTGGTTTCTCACTCACAGCTAGGCGATGCTTGCAAATGCCATCGCCTGCCACATGTGTGAGAAAAAATGCTTGTTTGCAAATATATATTTTTCTTCAATAACTTCTCCTGTTCTCACATGTGATAAAAGTATCTTTTGGATGTATACTCAAACTGTATTTCCTGTACACACTTCACACCCACTCACTCTCGAGTTTTTCAAAATTTAAATTGAATCGAATCTGAGATCGACTTAAAAGGGAACGAACGGAACCGTGTCCATCTGTGACTTGTACCATATTCTATTATATTTTAGTATTTTCAGTCACACTTTTGAAACTCTTCTCGTTATCTTCCAAGCAATATTATTTTCTATGCTTTTCTATTGAAGTTTGTAAATATTAACGTTGTGAAACTTATTTTGCTAAAAAAAACGTGCACGTCTGACGCATAGAAACGTCTTTTTTATCGGCGTTCGTCTGACTGGTTGCATATTATTCATTCTTAACTTTTTAGAGAAGGAGGACTGTCATCGTTTCGTATGTTTACTTATTCTATTTTGTTTTTCTTCCATTAGTGACAGTAATTAAATATATAATATCTGAACAAGAAAAAAATACTTCGTTCTTTATTTTAGCGATACTATCATGGTAAGTATTCAGTAAGGACGGGTCGCGTACACTTTGTCGACACCCACTTTGCCGACACCCATTTTGACGACGCCGCTTCGCCGACAGACTGTTTTGCCGACAAGTACACTTTGCCGACAAGTTCTTTTTTTTGCCAACAATTTGTTTGGCTACCATAATTTGTGGGTGAGTGTGGGTGTGGAGGAGGGGTGAGTGTGCGTACGGGTGGGGGGGGGGGGGGGGGGGGGGGGGGGGGGGGGGGGGGGGGGGTGGGGGGGGGGGGGGGGGGGGGGGGGGGGGGGGGGGGGGGGGGGGGGGGACGG
>CAJNOI010001280.1:0-16751 GCA_905250115.1 Adineta steineri | reverse complement strand
TTTTTTCGTGATATGAAGATCTGATGTGTTTACGAAATCTTTTTTTTTTTGTATTTTTAACAATGAAATGCTATGTAATCGATATCAGCAATTACATTGAAAGAATAAAAAAAGAATTATTGCAAATAACTGTTAGTACCAAATTTAAGATACATTTTCTTGACTGTTACTAGTAAATTATAAAACTATTAAAGTGCTAAAATGCAATCAATGAATATGAACCAATTAGATATTATTGGTTAAGTTCTATTGTACTACATTAATTTGATATCAATGTTTTAAATAAACTTGAAACAAAAACAATACTTTTGATTTATTTTCTAACGTGTTTAAATTGCATATTTGGTGAATCTCATAAACAATTTTTATCTGTAGATAAGATGTCTCAAACAGTACTTACTGATCCTTTCTTTAAAAATAAGAATCTAACTATCTTATTACGATCAGTCTTAGCAGTTAATGTTGTAAGGTGTGGATATATCCATTTTCTCTTCAGACACACCCACTATACAGTAATATTTAATTAAATGGAATATTCTTTGTGTCGATCATATTGAGGGTGTGAATGCAACACCCACACTCATCCATTTCTTAGAAGTTTACTTTTTGATCATCGAGATTGGTTTGATTGACAACGGTTATTTAAAATGTTTTCTATTGAAAAATCATCGCACCATTCTCTTTCTTTAACAATATCCAATTTCCGTCTTAAGCCTAGATGTGAATTTAAGAAGAGAGAGTAACATAGGATAGTAGTGAAAAGGCGACGAGTGGCGATGTGAAGTGATTGTTTTATTTTAAAATCAATTACAATAAAGAAAAAAAAGACAAGATCAAACTTCATTCAGTCCAATCAAAATCAGAAGCATGGTCACTTTCATTATTGTTTGTGATGCCTAATTCTTTATTCCACCACTTGTGTTCTTTTGGTATACCTTCCAAACAGGGCAATTCCCAATTATTAGGATGGTAATAGTCGTTGTCAAATTCCCAATGATCCATAGAGCGTGTGAGAAAGAACTGTTGCAATTCAATTGTGCTCATTGCTTTTTGAAGCTCAGTAGTCGGATTGGCTCCTTGCATTTTCTCATATAACTGCATCAGATCGGTCCGGATAAATTCAAAAGCAGAAAGATATAATTTTACAGTGTATAAGTTGGCAGCACGTGGAACAGAAGTAATACCTCTCAACTCGGCGGCAAATGCTATAATTCCTGGTTCAAACTGCTCTTTGAAACCATCTTCTTCTTCTTTATTTGTCCAAACTTCATCTGACAGCATTCGTCGCAATCGAGCAAATTCATAAACACTTCGACAAAATCTCAGTGCAGCATTTTGTCCTTCAAGATCATTTGTAGCCATCACTAGTGAGTTCAAATCTATGAAAAACTTTGCCCGTGCCATTCTAAATGCTTCTATTCTGTTATCTGACATGACAATTGAATCTAAGAACAAAAACCAAGTTGTTTTGATAATAGCTTTGAACACAATACCTTACTTTGAATAAGAGTTTCTATAATACAATTTGAAGTATGGCGATAGTCGTTGAAAAATTATTGGATTTGGTCAAATTTTGATCTGCAACTTAATACAAATGAAAACATGTAATCATGAAATAATCAAAATAGCTAAGCTATAGACGTTTCAACACACAAAAACAAACATATAAAAAGAATGATAGATTCATATGTATTGAATCAACGATTCACGGAAAGAAAGTTCTTCGTATTTTGGAAAACATTTTTTGAGAGTAGCATCTTCTTATACTGAATGTAAACATTGTTGCAAGTTGAGGATGATTACGATAACGAATGACAATAAAGACGAACGAAGAGGAAACAAACAAAAAAGAATGAACAATGACCAGTGTGTATGTACATGTCCGCCGTGCATGTACATACAATGATATAGATGAGATAGTGATGGATGGAATCCGTCACAGTTACTCCATCAACCCTATCAACCCTATCAAAATATCCAATCATGTCTTATGGTTGATGATTGTTTAGAATATGTCAAAAAGAAAAATAGACTCACATTAAATTGTTTTGAAAAGTTAACTGAATATTTTACCTAAGTTTTTTATTGAAAAATGTCGTGAATACATAAAATCGTCGTCGTCAGACAAGACGAAAACAAAAAACATAATACGTATAAGTAAATCATTAGTTAAGAGTTAACAAATAAATCTGAAAGACATTCTAAACCTGAAAGAATTCATTGAAAATTACAAAGAATTTGGTGACGATGTTTTCGATTTATTATACTGTGCATATCAAAATGGGCATGAAATTCCACAATCTATCCTTGGTCAGATCAAAATTTTGGAAAATAATAATGAATACGCATGAAATTTGATCACAACGATAGGAAAAACTTCGGGAAATATGGATATAGTAAGAAATTCACGAAATGATTTAAAAACACGGCAAAATGCTTTCGCAACTATGATCAAAGACGAACAAAATTATACATTAGATACTGTCAAATTATCACAATCATTAATCAGATATGATATGGATTTAAGAACAGATGCATTTAGAGCATTGATTGCAATATTACCAAAGAATTTTAGCAAAATGAATGAGTTTAAAATTGATTTAGTTGAAATTGGGAAGTCTATTGAAAATGAATAGAGTATTTCTATTAATGATATAACTCAGTTAATAAGCAAAGATCCACCATCTTGAGGAGTGTGGGTGAGAGTGTGAGAGCGCGTATATCTATCTTCTCTACACCTACACCTCACACCCTCTACTTTTATATCAAAATGTATGAAAATATCTATAATCTTGAGATTTGTTGTGACATCTGGTATAAGGTATTGTTAAAGATTGATAGTGATCGAAAATTTCAAAAAATTATATTTCAACAAAAACTACATGTAAATTACTTTTCATTCTTTTACTAAAATAAATAAGTTTGTTTTTCATTTTGATGAAGAAAGTAAATAAATATTTGTTAGTTTTAATTTTAAATTAAAATATCGAAATCAATACAATAATTCCAATAGAATTTTTTTTTGAGTAAATGAAACTAAAAGAATTTCAAAGAAAATTGAATTAAAAAAATCAAATAAAATATTTTTCAAATTGAGAAAAACATTTAAATTAATAAAAAAGACTTCTAAATAGAAACAAATTGTTTTTTTATTCGATTTATTTTTGTGATTTTATGATTTGTTGAGAGGAAGAGAAGACCGAAGAAAAAAATATAAATTAATAAGGATGAAATCTGTCAAAAGCAAAGAATTAGATTAAGAAAATCTATTTTTTAAAAGAAAAATTTAATTTTACATTTAAATATTAACAATAAAATAAAAATAATAAAATGGCGAAGAAAATTAAAAGACTTTTTCTATTATATTGATAAATAAAAGAAAATTAAAAAAATAAATTCAAGGAGTGTGGGTGAGTAGGATATAGTTAAATATGAGGGTAGTGAGAGAGACATTCACACACCATACCCACCCACACCCACACTCAGTCCTTCGAATAAAAAACATTGTTTTCCTAGGAATCTCTTTTGACAAGTCCATCATTTTCGCAGATGCCTACCCAATCGTAACACGGTAGTTTCCAGTCAATCCCTGAATTACCCTGGAAAACTTTGTACATCTTTGTCTTGCTGACAAGCCACAATACAGAGTCTCTTATCCGAAGGCCCCAAGCAGTCTGTGGAAATGCAAGTTGTGGAAAACCAGGTGGAAGTTCTTCCATCTTTGCATACACTGGGCGAAAGACCTTCTCGTAATTCTCCAGAGCCTGTGGAATATCATCACGGCTTTGTATCTTCGATAGCTCTCCCGCTAGTATGTAAGCACTCTCAATAGCAAGACTCGTTCCGACACCAAAAGTTGCAAATGCTGCATCGCCCAATACAAGAGCACGTCCGTTCGTCCATTCTGGAAGCTTCACCTGCGCAGCCCGGCTTATGTAGAAGTCTTCTGCATGGTCCATTCCATCCAATATCCGCTTTGCTTCCCAGCCTGCATTTTCGAAGTACTTGCGCAACATACGTTTTGTGTCTTCCGTTCCTTTGTCCATAGCATCTTCGACAACTGGATCCCGTTGCCCTCGTGCTGGCATTGTAATACACAAGTATGCTCCCATAGTCGAAGTGTTCCGATGCGGACGTAGCATGAGACCGAGACCTTTCGGAGCATTGTACCACTGCCATAGCTTTGGATCGGTTGGCCGACTCGGAATACTAAAGAACGCAGTGTACTGGCCCAGGAAATTATAAGTATCCTTGAGAACTTGATCGTCCAGAATCAGTGACCGAGTCTTCGAAGTAGATCCGTCTGCGGCAACAACCAAATCAAAGGTGTCTTTTGATCCCCCGGTGAAGGTCACATTAATATCTTTATTTGTCTGTTCGAGAGATTTGACGGAGTCACCGTATATGTACTGGATATTGCCCAAGCCCTCGGTGGCTTCCAGGAAAAGTCCCGCCAAGTCTGCCCTCAGGATTTCGTATTCAGCAGTGAAAGAATCGCCAACATTGAATTGAGCAAAAACCTTTCCCGAGGAATTCAAAAATGCTGTACCTTCTTCTGTCGTATGTCGGGAGCGGACACCCTCTATCAATTTCATTCCCTTGATGATGTCAACTGCTGGACCACGAATATCGATCGACTGACCGGTGATCCTCGGAGAAGGTGATCGTTCGACGATTGTGATAGATGTATCAAGACGTGTTTTGGCGAGCCAGTTAGCGAAACAAGGCCCAGCGATGCCTGCCCCTGCTATGAGGACTTTCAGTTTGAGTGCGGACATCGTTCTTTGTCGTCTTAAATTAATGAAAATATTTATGCATATGTCTCTATTATATTAATCATTTCATTTACTATAGCAATAATTAAAAAAGGATATATTTAGATCAGACATTGATATGATCAATGATATTTCATTTCTCTTTGTAAATTAAGTCAAAAATGCATCAATGAATATACTCTACTACAAAGTGTGATATATAAGAAAAAACAACGCATGAAAAAAAATGTCTTATTATGTTTTGCATTTGTTTGAAATAATATTTATTCAAGTTCAATTAAGATTTTTCCATCTTCAACTGTTTCACCTTCTTTAATACCAACAAATTTAACCTAAAAAATACAGAAATAAAAAAACATTTTCCTTCATCTAATATCAACAAACCACTCCAGCTCGACCAGCAATTAATTTATTTTGCATTTTCATTGCTTCAACAACACAAACTTCTTGTCCATCAGCAACTCGTTCTCCAACTTTAACACTAACAGATTTAACAATACCGGGCATAGGTGAAATAAGAACAGATGCTAAATCAATTTGTTTCTTTGCAGGCATAATTGACATATATTTTGCAGCACGTTGTGGTAATACACGAAGTTCATACTAAATATTGAAAAAAAAGATATTTTCCTTAATTAATTGTTGTATTGTTTTTTGGAAGATTTACTTTAGTTCCAAGATAAATTAATGTAACATTTCCTGTTGCATCCATTTTATATAACTAAAAATGAATTTAATAACATTTTTTTTCGAAAAAAAAAATGCTTGTACTAACTTGCATTGTAAATGGTTGACCATTAAAATCAATCTTAAGAACATGATCACCTAATTTAAAATTATCTTTTATTGTTATATTTTGTTTACCATCAACATCAACCTATACAAAAAAAAATATAATATGTTTATTTAAAAACAAGTTAAGAACAAACATGAAATTCTTTCATTCCATCTTTTTCACTTGGTGTAACTCGTATTTTACGTTTAAAATCATTCAATCTAACTTCATATTCATAATCTGTTGGTCTTGTAACATTTGAATGTTGTCGTTTAAATGAACGATCTCGTAGTGCACCTTTAACAGCAACACATGCTGCTAATGCAACTAAACTTTCTCGTTCTGTATCTTTTAATTGTTTGCCTTTAAATCCTTCAGGATAAACTTGTGGTAAATATTTTGTACTAATATCACCAGAAACAAAACGTTCTTCAGTTATAATATCTCTTAATAATGGAATGTTATTTGTAACACCTTTAGAAGAAGAAAAACAAATTTACGAAAATATAATTGTATGTTTTTACCGCGAATTACATAGGAATCTAATGCTTGAGCCATTGTTGCTAATGCTGCTTGTCGATCATTTCCAAAAGTAGTTAACTATTTAGAAATATTCATAAATAAATTAAACAATCATCTTAAACGTTACTTTGCATATTAATGGATCATAATATAAACTAATTTCACTACCTTCAGTGATACCACTATCGCAACGAACATTTGGAATATCACTTGGATCTTTATAGGATGTAAGACGACCAATCGAAGGAAGACCAAAAGCTTTATAAGGATCTTCAGCATAAACACGACATTCAAAAGCCCAACCCTTCATAGTAATATCTTCTTGTTTATAATTTAATTTATGACCTAGAAAAAAAAATTTGAATATGAATGAATTAAGAAAATTTAGTTATTCAACCTTTAGCAACACGAATCATTTGATGAACAAGATCAATACCAGTTGTAGCTTCTGTAATTGGGTGTTCAACCTAGCAAAAAAGTAAGCCTAACATAGAAAGATTTATAAATAAATTGTTATACTTGAAGTCGAGTATTCATTTCAAGAAAATAGAAATTACGTTTTGAATCAACCATAAATTCCACAGTACCTAAAAACAACAAAATCAAATTCTTGTTGTTTGTTTTTCATTCAATAATACCAGCTGAATAATATCCAACAGCATGAGCTAATTGTACAGCTTCTTCACCCATTTTTCGTCGAGTTTCTTTATCGAGAAAAACACTAGGTGCTTCTTCAATAACTTTTTGGTTTCGTCTTTGAATTGAACATTCACGTTCATTCAAATAAAGTATATTTCCAGATTTATCTCCAAGTATCTATAAAAAAATGAAATTGTTCTTCTTTCCTTCGTTTTTATTAACAAACTTGAAATTCAATATGACGAGGATTATCAATAAATTTTTCTACAAGCATACGATCATCACCAAAACTGGATGCTGCTTCACCTTTACATAATCGAAAATTTTCTCGTGCTTCTTTATCATTCCATGCAACACGCATTCCTTTACCACCACCACCAGCTGATGCTTTAATCATAACAGGATAGCCTGCCAAAAATTCATATCAATGCATATATATCTATGTTAATAAAAATAATTCAATTACCAATATCATTACTAACACGAATACATTCATCTTCATCTTTAACTTCACCATCATAACCGGGTATCATAGAGACATTTGCTTTTCGAGCAATTACTTTACTATGAATTTTATCACCCATAGCTTCGATAGATTTACTTGATGGACCAATGAATTCAACATTATTATCAGCCTAAATTTATTTATAATCAATGATTAGTTAGAGAAATAAATAAATATTTTATACAAGTTTTTTAGCAAATTTGGTATTTTCAGAAAGAAAACCGTAGCCAGGATGAACAGCTTCTGCACCGGTCTGTTTAACAGCATTTAATATAATATCTTCATTGAGATAACTTAATTTAGCTTGAGCAGGTCCAATACAAACAGCTTCATCAGCCATTTTAACAAACAACTATTTATAAAATAATAATAATTTTTAAAATAACAAAAATGAAATACTAACTGAATTTGAATCAACATCACTGTGAACAGCTACTGTTTTAATACCCATTGCTTGACATGTTCGAATAATACGACAGGCAATTTCACCTCGGTTTGCAATTAAAATTTTTGAGAATTTCTATACAATAAAATAGTCTATCTATTTCACATAATTTCGATAAGAAATTCTTACAGATTCATTAGGATCAATTCGGTCACGGAAATAATGTCCATCTTTTCCATATGTAAAAATAGATTTTGCATTTTTTGCAGTTGTTTGTGTTGATTGAAATCGTTTAAGTAATAGAAAACGATTTGATGATGGAGATGAACGAGCACCGAGAGTCCAGAGGAAATGCATATCTAAAATATTCGTTTTTTTTTGTTTGTTTTATGTTAAGAATTGTAAAAGTTATTGACGAAATAAATCTGACTGATAATCAATAGAGAAAAATACAGATGGAAGTAAAAATAAAATCATTTTTTTTTTGATGCACAAAACATGAACAATGATAAAAACAAACGCGAAGTTTTATAAGTGTTGCAAATGATTATCAACAGATGAATGAAAGGAAGAAAAAAAAAGAATTAGATGCCATCATTTTTTGTCAAAATTCTAAATATAAAAAATACGAATTAGTTCGTCTTTCTCTTGTTTCTTATGAATAATATTTACCGTCGTAATTCATCGAATGAATCGATATAGATTTGTTGAGTTAAATTATTTACAATAGAATCAACTGTATCACGTTTAATGTGGTTAGTTGATAAGGAACGTAATGCTGATGATGAACGATGTCGTATTTGTTGAAATAAACTCGGTTGTGATTCATTATTTTCATTATTTATTAAACGTATATTTCCTGTTGATCTTCGTTTACTTTTTCTTGAATTTTTTTCATCATCAGTTAAAATTAATGTTGATGAATTGGCTTCATCATTTGTTAAAATTAATAAAGCATCACTTATTACATTTTCTGTAAGACGATTTGATAGATGTTCAATAGAATGATCATTCGAAAAAGTTATATCTTCAATGGATTGTTTAATAGTTAAATGAACAAATTGATCAATATAAGTATTTATTATTTGAAAACGTTCGATGGGAACATAAGATGGTGAACAATCGAATAGAACACAAGATGTATCATCGTCATAAATAGATGTACTCTCATCAGTTATATTCTGATAATCAATCTACAGACGAAATAAACATGATTTTATATTAGAAATCAAGAATAAACAAACCTGAAGTAAAGCAGTTCGAATGGAATGTTCAATTAATTCGTTAGCAAAATTTTGTATACTAATTAAATTATGACGTTCTTTATCGATTTGGGTTAACCATGGTTTATTTAAACTAAATGAATATTGAATATCAAACGTTCTATTAACATTATGAGAAGATCGACATCGTGTATGATTAATTTTTTGAGATGTTAATACATGTGATTGATGATATTGAACAAGATCATTCTTCGTAGCTGGTAATGAACAACGTGGTATTGTATGATGAAAAGGAACTTCTCTTTCACGTCTATTATTTCGACTTGATGATCGACATCTTATTGTCACATTGGGTTGAAGAGAACAGTTGGGTGTTGAAATTGTTGATGGATTTCGAAAAGGTGATGATGGTGATGAACTTGCTGTAGTTGTAGTTGTTGTAAGAGAAATGCATGGTGATGAAAGAATACGTGTTAAAGAATGCAATGCACTTGACATTACTTCATCAATTTGATTATTTGCTAAATTTAACATTTCATCTGGATATGAATTATCAAGGGAAGTATCACGATCTAATTCCTGCTCCATCTAGAACAAAATAAATAGAAATTTCTATTCTGTCTTAAATATTTTTCTTAAAAATCAATATCGGATGCAATACTCTGAAATAAATTCTCAATAATTGTCAATAGTTTTGTATGTTTTTGAAAAAGATCACGTATAGCATCGTGAATATTTTGTTTCGTTTCATAATGTTCAACAAATGCATAAAAAAATGATCCACATAAAAATTTATCTGCATGCATTTGATAATTAAATGGTCGATTAAAAAATTCATTGACTTTCATTGTATATACATAAATTGTTTGTAAACAATTGAATTCATGTATTATACTACAATCAAATTTTTTAAAATCATATACTTTTTTTTTCATATTTTTTAATTTTAAATTTATTGTTTGACGGATTTCAGGTTCGATTTGTATAGAATTTCGTTTATCATCGATTGATAATGATAATAGTTCAATATCTTCACATTGCGAAGTATCATCATTAACAAGATAAATAGATTTAATTAATGAAATAATTATTCCATAAATATAGACAGGTTTAAGATTACGAATTGAATACCAATAGTGAATACTCATTAACCATAGATGATAATCAGAATGAATATGAACATATTTTTCACGTTGAGATAATGAAATATTCAAACATTTGTAAACAAAATTTTCACGTTCAATAAGTGATAAAGAATTTAAATGATTAAGATCGATATTATCATTTAAATTACTAACTGAATAAGGACATGATTTAAGTTGTTTAAATACACGATGATAGATAATAACAGATTGATCATCTTGTTTATCGTCATCATCATCCCATTTAAGTAGAATGGCTAGACAAGGTAATATAATTGGTATAGCATCAACATGTATTGATGGTTCATCTTCAAGTTCAACAAGTGCTGAACAAATTAAACGACGATGAATAAGAATTTCAATAAATGATTCCGATAAACGAAGATCTGTTACAGCATCTAATAAATATGTTGGAATTGAATGATTACATTTACTTTTTATTTCTAATGAAACTTTGTCGATTTGTTTATGAATTTGTTCATCAGTCTATAAAGAAAATTATCTTGTAACATTTGTTTTTTTTTTACCCAAAAATAATTGAGATTATTCTATTACCATATCAAGTTTATCAAGATAATCTCGAGCTAATTCAACAAAATGAGAATTTTTAAGAAGATTTTGATTATTGGATGAAATAAAACGATAAATAAGTGTATCGGTTGGATTTAAATAAGATTGAAGTGCTAATCGAAGTTTCATTTCAATGTTAGTTTTTTCTCCTTTACTAATAGGTGCAAGTGATTTTTCTAATGCAATTTCAATATCATCAAATTGTTTCGCCCATTGCATTGCATACCAATGTTTTGTACGAAGGTTTTTCTTTGTTTTATTCTGTTTTGATTTTTCTATAATTTCAATAATATGATTGAATATTTTTTCAACGAGATTTTCATTGATATAATCATTTCCACATAAGCAACAAGCAAGTGAAAGTGTTGAATGATTTAAACCAGGAAATTTATTAAGTAATGAATCTATTGTAAATAATTGAGCTGATAAATAATAATATGAATCTTTTTTTATTGGATTTATATCAACATATTCAAACGGTATATAACCTTGTAAAAGATTATAACAATAATAATCACTATCACGTGAAATTAAATAACAATTAAGATGATTTGCTAATGATACACATTCATCATCACCTTCACCTAATGCTGATACATATGGAATATTCATTTCATCAAGTACATTAAGAAATGTTTGTCGTAATAATAATGGACTTAAATCAATATTAACACTTAATTTTGTTGAATAATCAATACGTTTTTTAGATCGTTGAAGTGTTGTAGCTAATTTTCTATCATCAAGTCGTGCACCATCAAAAACAACAATAACACTTTAATCGAAAAACAAAATAAATACTAGCAGATTATTTAAAAATCACATGATCAGAAAAATTGAATATGTCAAGTAATCCGGAAAAGAAATAAATCTTGAGGGTGTGGGTGTGGGTGTAGAAGAAGAGTAGTCCGTACCTATACATCCACACCTGCATTCACCCATCCAAAGCCACACTTACACCTACATTCATCCACTCAAGCTCGCACCTATATTCACCCACTTAAACCCAAATCTATATTCATCCACCCAAACCCACACCCACGCCTACATTTACCAATCCAAACCCACGCCCACAGTCACCCACTCAAACCCGCATCCAATAGGTCAAATACATGATCACATGATTTTTGAAGTATTCTTATTATAAATAAAAATATAAAATAAAGTTCAATACATACTTTATTTCACAAAGACGAAATGATTCAAATAACTGTTTACAATAATCATAGAATTTATCATATTCACCACCAAATAAACATGTCAAATGACATTCTTTATACATTTGATGGTAAATTGAATTACCATCAAATAAAACATTACAATTGTGTAATTCAATTTCATTTAGTAAACTTAATTTTTGTTCAATAAACGTTTGTAAACCTCGAATACCCATCTTCAGATAAAATATAGACAGAGTTAGATATATATATATATATGTATATTAAATACGCAAATGTTATTTATAATTATTTGTGTATCAAAATGAAAAGAAAAAAAACTTTCAATTATGAATGAAAAACATTGACGCAAATGAGAAAAAGAAGAAGAAGAAGAAGCGAAATTTACAAGGATATTTTTGAATGCACGTCATTTAGATATGATAGAAAAAAATGTGCACTATAATGTATTGCACAATATTGAAAAAAGAAAATTCGACGAGAAGAAAAAAAAAAGAAAAACATAAATCAATTTTTTTTAAAGGCATTTCTCATAAAACATTCCATGAACAAAAATCAGGGAAAAAAATACGAACACAGGACGAATTCGGACTTGAAAGCACACATTCACACATAAAAATAAAAATAAAATTTGACATCAATCTGACTGACATATATGTCTTCATTCGATGGTTAATAATGCACGAGATTATTGTACAAAACAGAATATATATATATATATATTTCTACCAAGCATCTGTATATCGAATATCGCATTCTTGTAAACCTGGTAGTTTTTCCTAAAAAATATTTCAATAATTTCTTTTTTGAATAGATAAAAAAAACATTTGCCATACTTTTAAAGCTTCAAATGTTAGTGGAGACAGATGTGTTGAATTTAAATTCAGTTTTCTTAACATTTTCATACCTAAGAGAAAAATAAATTATATATAAAAGAATTCTTTTTATAATCTTACATGCTAAATATGCAAGGCCTTTATCAGTTACTGGTGTTTCACATAAATTAAGTACTTGTAGACGGCTTAAATGTTCCGATATTAATTCTAAACCAGCATCACCAAATTGTGTCGACCAAAGATTTAAATATCTTAAGCCTGGTAATTTAATTAGATGTTCAGCACAAGCACTTGTGACATTTGTAAATGCTAAACTTAAACATTCAAGATTTCCAAATGAACCACTTGATAATAATTTTGCTAAATCACTATCAGTTGAACGTGATGGTAATGTTAATTTTTTGGGTCCACCTTTTTGTTGTAATTCTCTTAATGCTATTAATCTCTCACATACTTTTGCATACATTTTAAGACCAGTTGATGTTGATTGTAATGTTGATATTAATTGTAATTTATTATCACGATTTTCAACAGCATCCAAATCAAGCATAGCACATAAAGTCTAAGAGAGATTTTTATTTTTTTTTTAAATAAAACTTTCAAAAACTAAATTTACCTCTAATGAACTTTGATTTTCACGTAAAGCAAGTAACATTAAAGCTGGTAATAGTTTATTAATACTCAATAAAAAGCGTTTTTTTCGACAACAACATGAAATTAGTTTACTAAGCTAAAATAGAAAAACAAAATTGTATATTTTTTTAATAAAATAAAACAATTTACCATAAGTGAAAACATTTCACCATCATCATCACAAGCAATACCACCCAAACAAAACATTTCAAACCATCCTTCTTTACCTTCACGAATACCTAATATTGTCTGATGAACTTCACATCGATTATCTTCCACGAAATATTTAACAACATTTTTAAATATTCTATTTTAAACACAAACAAAAAAAGAATATTTTTGTTTATTATTTTGAAAAAATAAACTAATTACTCGATAAAACGATCATGTGCAAGTGCTTCATCAGGAAATGGAATCGACTGAAGAAGTAAACCAAGATGAGGTCGCCAATCGTCAAAAGAAGACCTAAAAAAGAAAAACAACATGTAAATTTCCATATGATAAACTAATAATCGGTATTTTCAAGAGTGTATCTTATCTTTGACGATTGGTAAATATGTCTAGTATTTAACGGCATTTATGACCCTTATTACTACTAGGAATGTTATCTTTAAGAAGCAGAAACAGTAAAATACTTGATTGGATGCTCAACTTTTGTTGGTAACCAATGTAAAAACATCTGACAGAATTCATTTTTGATTAAAAAATCAATTAATGTTTCTTTTTAAATTATTCAATCTGTCAAATTAAAAATTTATATGAATTATTTTTCGATGTAAAATAATTTTATTACACAAGCACTTTTTATGATTAATCATGTAGATACACATACACAGTTATGTATATTAATAAAAAACAAAAAGTTTCATATAAACTTGTTTATCTATATAACATTGAAGTGCAATTCATTTCCATATGTTAATTATATCACGATTATACTTTGTAATAAATTTCAACTAGTCGTCCTATCCATCATTTATATTATTCCTCCTCGTCGTCGTCGTCGTACGAATGTTATTCTTGTTTAATTTTCCTTACTTGTGTCGCTTCTTTTATTATTATTATTCTTTTTCCATTAGTTCATACACTTGAGTTTTTATTACATTTTCTTGTTTAGTTACTTATATCTTCTCATATCTCATATTAATCCGCATCATCTCTTTCTTATTTGCTATTTTATGTCATGTATCTAGGTTTATTCACTACTTATTAACTTATTTTTCCATAATCTGTCAACTGACTATGACATCTTGTGTGGTATTTCAAGGGTTTAGAAATTTTGATAGACAGTCAAATACAATCTATCTAATGGAAAAAAGAAACCATATTTTCGGAAGTTTCATAACCTGTTTCCAGGTCATCACTCAACATTTCTATGAGTACAAATATCTAAAGGGATGAGACTACACCCCTTCCAGTTCTTTAATAAATACGCCTACAAGATTCTAATCTCTCGGTGTCATCTAATATATATATACTTACATTGTTTGTAACATTTTCGTATAACAAACTAATTGAGTTTCAGTTTCTTCTTCATATGCTCGACAACTATCTTTATCCTCGAAGCGAAAACTGTAGAATAAAAAAAAAGAAAAATAATATACTAAATTAGATAGAAGAAAAAAAAAGCTAATTACTTTTTTCGATCTTCAAAGAAATTATAGATGGCAGCGAGACAAACAGACACAAAGTTCGAAAGAACACGTGGAAATGGACAAACCATTGTTGGTCCATGTATTCTATAGAAACAAAAATAATCAATTAGTCTTCTAATTATATATATAACTTACCTTTTGATGAAATCTTGTACAACACGTAAACCATCATTTTGAGAATTTAAAGCAAGAAGATATTCTTGAACAAAAATTCTCATTCGTGGATATTTACCGAAATCCTTTTTATAAAATAATTATTCAAAATTTTCTATTTTTCGAAATCATTACTGTATTATGTTTTAAAATTCTTTGAACAACTGGTGTAAACATTTCAATAACAATTTGTGAGCGTGGACTATCTCGACAATGTCGACTAAAAAAATCACATATTTCTGGTGATGGATAGTTTTTTTCCAATAGTGGTGCTAGTGCAACGATCACATTTTCATGGACAAAACGTGGTAAATTATATTGTTGCTATTAGAAATAACATGAAATTTTTTGTTTTACAAAGAAATGTTTTACTTGTTGAAGAATTTCAGAAATAATTTCAATAGGAAAATGATGAACTTCCACATCTTCTATGGGTGTTGTCAATGAAAAATCGATCATATTCTAATTTTGAAGAAGAGAAAAATGAATTTAATTGCAAAAAAAAAAAATTACTGTCATTTCTTTTAAAAGCACTTCCGGACGATTAGCTGAGCGTAAAATGCGTTCAAATTTTAATTTATTTCGCTAGAAAAAATAAAAAAAAAAAGGATTCTAAAGAAAATATTTTTAATAACATACCTTCCATTGAATTGAATATAACCATTGATCTCTTAAATGAAGGGTGTTTACCTAAAAAACAAATTTCGATTCTGTTTTTCTCAAGAAGAAAAACAAATATATTTACTTGAAAAAAATAAATACATTCATTAGTAACAACTCGGATACAAAAACGACCATCTGAATCAATCACTTTTGCTTTTGACCATATAGATATATCTTCAATTGATGAATAAAGTATTGATTTATCCATATAACCTTCATTCTATTGAATGAAAAAAACAAAATAGTATATATATATAGATAGTGCAAAAGTATGACTAACTGTTTTTGATGTTATTTCACTTTGTTCAAGATGAATATGATGATCTTCCCAACGACGTAGAAAACGTGAGAAACGGATTTTTTCAATGATATTTTTAGCATGTGGAACACGGCATACTTGAACTATGCCATCAATTAATAATTTATAATGCTGTTGAATACGTCGACCATTTAAAAGCATACAGAGTGTATTTGATGCTGCTGCTGCACTCGTAGCTGTAGGTACGCAATTAACTGACTGAGATCCAAGACTTATTGAATCAGTTTGTCCTATTGCGTAGTAATGACCACGAGTATCTTCAGCAGATAACGAAAGAGAACTAATAGCATTACTCTTTGGCGACGATCTTAAACGATTCTCCATTTTTTGGTTTAATCTAATTAAACAGATTTAATTTTACGATTCATTCGTTTTTTACTTAATTACCTGATAATAATACTTAACTAAAATATTAAGATATCTTTGATTGATTGTATATTATTGTATTCTATATGAAATTCATCTAAAGTAAAAAACGAAGAAATCATGAATAAGGTAAAATCCTAGTATAATTCTATCATATAAGTCAATAATCTATACCTTGTAGTCAAATAAAATTACTAATGCAGACAAACATGTCTTTTATTAAAAACCTATGACGTCTGTTCTTATTGATTTATATTTCTCTCTTGCGTATGAACTACATGACTTACACATATTTACTGAAATTTTATAGGAAAAAAAAAGAAGTAGTTAATTCTTTTATGTCATGTTTTCTATTATAGATATATATACTCAACAGTTGTGATTTTTTAGAAAAATATAAACCTATCAACATTGA
>CAJNOI010001279.1:5395-16757 GCA_905250115.1 Adineta steineri | reverse complement strand
GTGTGGATGTGGGTGTCCCTTATCTTAGCTCGAATCCACACTCACACCCTCGTGCATAGCCAACAATGGTTTGATCGTCCGTGCAAGTTGTCGAATCGATGGATTAGCAAACAAGAGAGATCCATTGATTATAGGGCAAATATCTTTTCGAATGAGAGAGAGCATTCGTAAAACATCTAATGATGTTCCACCCATCTCGCTAAATGATTGGGTTACCTCGGGAGACTCACAACCAAGTACCTGACTGAAGATGTGACTTAGACGTGCTTCTAATTGTATTAATGATAAAGAATCAGCATTAATAACAGTCGGCAAGTGAGATTTTCGAAGCAAGTCTTGATCTATTGTTCCATTATCATTTCTCGGTAATTTTTCAAGTAGAATAAACATCGATGGAATCATATGAAAAGGTAAATAAGATTGACAATACTCATATAATTCATTTTCTGTCATATCACAACCATCGACATAAGCAATCAAATGATCATCATCCCATTTTATAATAACACATGCTGATATTGATGTATTGAGTAAACATTGTTCAATTTCACCAAGTTCAACATGTTGTCCATGCAACTTGATTTGATAATCTTAAAATACATCTTATTTTTAATCAAGAGGTATCATACTTCTACTAATAGAGTAGATACAGGGTTCTGGACCTTTGCCGATAAGACTTTCTGACCTCATTATCTCAATATTGTTTTGCGACAATTGGCAAAAGTCTTATTTGTCAACTTCCAGAATCCCGTAAATATCATTCAAATAAATTAACATACCGTTGTTATTCATATCTGATAAGTGACGAAATGTTACTTTTTGCATATGTTCAACTTCATCTGGGAGAGTAATAGACAGTTTATCAATCTGATCAACTCTTGACTTTGTTGTAAATATCTGAGAAAATACAGCTTGAAGTTTTCGACCTATTGTATTAACTGTAGTTTCATCAAATACATCGCGTGAGCCATAAACATTAAATAATAATTTTCCAGTTTCAACTGTTGGATTGTATACAAACACCGCATCTACATCAAAGTATGTTGCTTCGTGTAAGTGTTCAACGGATACTCCTTCTAAATTTGACTCATCCAAAGATAATTTATTGATATTAGGAGATACAGTGACAAGTTCAAATAAAATATCAAGAAAAGAAACATTTGAATAATTACGTCGAAAATCAGCGAGAATGTATTGCAATGGATAATGAGTATGTTGAAAAATTGATAAACAATTTTCTTGAACATGTTTAACAAGGTCTTCAAACGACCATTGCGAATTAAGTTGAATTCGAAATGGTAATGTTGCAACAAACATTCCAATTATATTTTGTAATTCAGTTCTGTGTCGATTGGCATGTAAACAGCTAAAGCATAAATCATCTTGTCCATCAGTTAATTTAAATAGAAATGCATAAAATATACTCATTGCTAACTGAAAAGGTGTTATATGATGTAAAGTAGCATATTCCAAAAATGCTGCCGAAATATCATCATCGAAATATATTTCAGTGACAACCTGGAAACCTGATCGATAGTCGGTGGATAAACAATATCGGTCAAAAGGTAATGATATTGAACGTGCGAAGTTATAATCCTTCAATTGAGAATACCAAAATTCATGCGATTGTGTCATATCCATTAAACGCTCATATACGGTACTATCGATACATTGCATGACATTTTCGTCAACAGGCAACGAACAATCATTTGTATAAGCAACAGAAAGATCGTTAAGAAAAGTTGATATTGATGCTCCATCGAATACTATATGATGAATTGTGAATATAATTAAATCATCCATAATCAACGTATCCTCATTATAAGATAAGTCACCGAAGTCATGACGATGAACAATATGACAATTCAGAACACGTCCTTTCGACAAATCAAATAAGTCAGAACGACTTATTATTTTTTGGATTACTTCGTCAATTTTAACATCGCTATTAATATTGACTACCGAAAACCCATATGGTTCTTGATCATTGATCGTAGCATTGATATCAAGGCAATATTGTATGATCATACCATTTATATCGAGATAAAATCCTGTACGTAAAACACGATGTTTTGCGACAACTGTGTGTAGTGCTCGATGCAATCGATCAATCGATAAATGATTGTTAGTCGTGAAAATACGATAAACTGATGGATTAACATACATGAAGTTGTGATGTTTAGATGGAAAACGAATTTGTTCATCCAGGAAGATTCGTTCTTGAGCAAATGATGCTCGAGCTAGAATGAGAAAAAAGATGAATATGTAGTTGATAATAATATCTAGTACAATTTTTTTTGTTTACCTTGAGTTAGATGTAATGAAGACCAGACATAATCATCCAGAGCGTGGATAGTATTGATAGATTGCTGAACGAGTTGTGCATGATGAATAATTGTTGGATGTTGAAAAAGATTACTGATAGAAAGAGAATTTGTTTGTAAATGAAATTTGATCTTGTATTGATGAAATAGTTGCATCATAAGTAATGAATGACCGCCAATAGTAAAGATGTTTGTATCAGTTGAGATTTGATTTTGTTTGAATATCTCACACCAAATATGATGAATACCAACTTCAATATCATTTGTTGGTAGTAATAATTCTATACTGTTTGTGAGATGTATTGATGAGAAGTGAGGTGGCGGAAGAAGTTTTCGATCTATTTTTCCATTTGTATTCAAAGGTAGTTTCTCAAGTATAATAAAGAAAGATGGAATCATATGTGGTGGAAGATGAGATTGACAATGTTGACGTAGTTCTCCTTCATTCATATGAGAAGAAGATTGAGCATAAGCAACTAAATAATCATCATTCCATTTCATAACAACACAAGCAGAGACGGATGTGATGTTAAGTAAACACCGTTCGATTTCACCAAGTTCAATTCTTTGTCCATGTAATTTGATTTGATGATCTTTTCTTCCTTGATAATGAAGAAGGCCATTATTATCCATTCTAACAAGATCACCTGTTCGATAGAATAGTTGCCCATCTATTTCAACAAGAGCTTTTGCAGTTAAATCATCACGTCCAAAATAACCATCAAAGACACCTACTCCACCTATAAGCAGTTCACTTTCTTGATCGATAAACACACTTTGTGAGAATTTATCGAAAACTAGATTTTGATAATTTGAAAGCGGTCTGCCTATTGGAAAGCTTTCAGTCTCGATTGTGTTATCGAAAAGATGAAATGTGCAAGCAATTGTTGTTTCAGCAGGACCATATATGTTCCATAGTCGACAAGTGTGCATTACAGTATTTGATATTAAATTTATTAGTTTCAAAGAGCAAGGCTCACCTAGACATGAAATCATATGATATCAAAAATAATACATCTCATATAAGCATTACATACCAGCACTACAAACTGACCGCAGGTATTGTGTAACAGTATGATGATTTTGTTGTTGCATATAGGTGAAGAAATTATGAATTATAGTTGGAACAGTAGTAATACAAGTAATATTCTTTTCTTTGAAAACGCTAGCAAGATAGTCAAAGTCGATAATTCCTCTTGGATGTAGCATAATCAGACTACTTCCAATCATAAAAGTGCCCATTATATCTTGGACATGAGCATCATAAGAACAACGTCCGATTTGAAGAATCGTGTCTATTTCATTCACTACATCACCATAAACTAGTGAATGCATAAATTCAGTAAAATTCTTGTGCTGTATCTGAACCTATAAGAAAGCACAAAATCAGTCAAATACCAAGAAGCTAAACTTCAACAAACAGCTTTAGGTTTTCCAGTCGAACCACTCGTAAAAATGATATAAGCTAGATCATCGAGTGCAACTCTTATACTTGATAGTTGATCAATATCAATATTCACTTCCATATTATTAACAGTTAATATTGAATTAATATCAAATGAAACAATGTCATCATCAAATTTGGTCTTAGTTAAATCATGAACAAGAACAAGACGACTTTGAGTTTGTTGTGTGAGTGCATGCAAACGATGTGCTGGGTCTCTATGTGATAATGGACAATAGACACCACCGCTCATTTCAATCGCCACTATACCAATCACCTATAGAATATGAAAGCATCAATCAGAAGAAACAACAATCTCAAACAACAAATCACCATTGGCAGACTTCTCTCGACACATTGACAAATGATTTCACCGGGAACAACATGATATTCATTACGAAGAGTTAAAGATAATACTTGTGCATAATGTAAGAGTTCACAATATGTCAATGATTGTTCATCTAGTTCAACAGCTAGTTTTTGTGGATGTTTCATTACTTGATATACAAACTCATGGTGAATACAAGTGAAAGCAGATGGAAATGATATTTCTGTATTATTTAATGATTGCATTAGATATTTTTCATTTGGTAATGCTAATGATAATTCATGGATAGGTTTGTTCATTTGATTATCAATCATAGATGCAGATAATTGACTTAAGATGAAATGAAATCGTTGTGAAATCTTTTCCACTGTCTCTCGATTGAACAAATCAAGTGATCCATTGATTGTGCATGACAGTTGATTCATGTTGGTATCATGATAAATAGAAAGAGAGAAGTCGGATATACTTAATATCTCATCTTCATTAACATTGAATGAGAAAGATCCTGGCACAAGTTGAGAATCACCAATCATAATTGCATTGTTGTAGTTGTTGCTCTTGTATGATATGAATTCCAAAGATGTATCTAAAAATGCATGTTTTGAAATATGTGGATGTTGGTTGAGAATACGTTGAAGTGGAAAATATGAATATTTCATGCTATTTGTTGTTATCTCTTGAACATGTTCGAGTAGTTGATGTAAGCACCAACGAGGATCTAACTGACATCGTAATGGAATGACATTCTGAAACACACCAATGATCGGTTCGCGTTCGTCTCTATATCGATTATTATTGATGTTCATAGCAACACATAGATCTGTTTGTCCATTAGTTAATTTAAATAGAAAGATGAAATAAATAGCAAATGTGAGATGTTGAAGTGATATGTTATTTGATGATGCATGAATAAGAAAGTCATGTGAGAGATCTTGACCAAAATCAAATGAAATAGATGTTCCACGATCGGTTCGATGTTCATTTGCAAGATGATATCGATCATAAGGTAATGGTAAAGATTGATCAAGTTTACAATCATGAAGAGCGTCAAGCCAGAACTTACTGGCTTCCGACTTTGTCATTTGTCGGTTGATTGTTGAACGTTTTAGAACTGTGTATATACTTGGATCAGATGAAAATATTTGTGTGTCGCTCGATTCTAATAATGACATTTGCTCATTGGGAAGAACGATATTTAGTTTGTGAATAGATTGTTGAAGCATCGGAAATGAAAAGAGTTGTGTGAGGATATGCTGAAAACGCTTTGATAGTATATCGACATCATCTTGATGTTTAAATATATCAGCCGAACAATTCCAAAAACATTCTGTACTTGGTGTATGATGGTCATGGATAATTGTAAGAGACATGTCGAATGGTGATATACCGTTTTGGTGATTTAGATCTCTATCATAGTAACCGCTTGTAACTGAACCTTCGCTCAAAGTTAATTCGATTGAGTTTTTCTGCGTCACCGCTAATTTTAAAGGTTCATACTGGAAAAACATTGAAGGTAATACATTAATTTCTCGTTTACCTTGGGAATCAACGATCTGTTGATATGATAAAAAAGCATGCTCAAGAATTTCATTGTTTAACTGTTGTATTTGTTGCACGAGTTGTTTAAGTGTAGTATTTGGTTCAATTTTGATTCTATATAATAGAAGATTGACAAACATACCAATCATATCTTGTGTCTCTTTCTCAAGACGATCAGCTGCGCTGCTTACTACACACAAGTCATTATCATGGTTGGTTAGTTTAAATAAGAATATATAGTAACAGGCAAGAGACAGAGAAAACATTGTCACATTGTTGGTTGAAGCAAACGACATCATTGCATCGACAACATCCTGATCGATAGTAAATGAAGTTGAATAACCACGGCCAGAATGATGTCGATCAGTTCGATCTTCAGCGGGCACCAAATATCGTATTTTATCCCAGTCGTATCCATGCATTAGATTAGCCCAAAACCAACGAGCCGTGTTCATTTTTGACTCTGCACTTCTGTCGGCTAGCAGTGCCTGTTCGTATAGTGCAAAGTTGATGTATTGTGGAATTGTTAATACTGATTGATGATATTCATTCCTCAAGCATGCTCGTTCAAAGGCTTTTAGAAATGGTTTGTATGAGGTGAGATCAAATGCGATATGGTGAATCACAAAAATAATAAAATCACCTTCGTGCAGTGAATCATCATTACCAACAGCAGATCGTTGCACTACATGGCATCGTAAAACTTTTCCGTTTTTAACATCGAAATATTTTCCAGTAGACTCGCTTGTCAGTAGACGATCAAGTTGTTCTAATGTGGAAACACCTCGGGAATATTGAAACGAATAAATATCGTCGATGAGTGGTCGAATGTTTTGCTCGATTTGATTGTGTATTGGATTGAAACGAATGGCAGTGCGAAGAACTGTATGCTGCTGAATCACTGAAACTAAGGACAGACGAACATGTTCTATTGACACTGAACCGCGTTTTATTATCAATGGGATTACGTAATTGTAGACAGAAAAATCGGAAGCACTAAAATAAAGATTTTCATGCATGTAGATACGCTGTTGAGCAGATGAAGCTACAGCTTCTGTTCGTCCAGAAACCGTTAGTCGTTGTACTTTATGATCAGAAGTCGCTGCTGTTTGTTTCTTATTTAGAAACATTTTTTTGTAATAAACAAATAGAAAATATATATTACTAATGTAAAAGCCAATTACAATCTAGAAATTATAAAAAGATAAGAAGAGAAAACATGAATTTGGACACATCAGAAAAAAGTTCACAATAACTAAATTTGTTATCTATTATTGTAATTAGAAAACTGAACTGCAGTTTCTATCATTCATATCAGAATTCGATGACGTACCATATATAATATTTTACAATCACACAAGAAACGAATTAAGAGAATGTGATATTATACTGTATAAGAAGAAAAAAACAATGTTAGTTTGTTAGTGTTAGTAAATATTCATAGAAGAGCTTGTTTAGAACAAATATACCATCTTATAGTAATATCTGTGGAATAATCGAAGAGTCAATATTTTTTCAATGATCAAAATACTAAGTTTTCATCAATAAATTAAATGACATATAGAGAAATTACGATGCAGTATAGTATCACAATGAATGCAAGGCTCAATGCTTTAATCTAACTTAATCACAATGAGAGGACAAAGTGAAAACAGTTCTGATGACTTTCATAAGTAACAAACGCCATAGGAATTTTTTTAAGAACAAACCGTAATCATGACTTGCTCTTAGAATTTTATGACCAAATACACATCTGATTAAAGCTAAAGCTTAAAATATGGTAATATTGGCATTCAGAGTGAAGAAATATAACAAACCATTCAGTCTAATGCAAATGATACAGAAGATATTTATTTAAGTTCATAAAGTTTAACCTATTCTATTAGAGTAGACTAAATTCAATGATGATTATTTCACGAAATATCTATAAAAATCTTTAAGAATAAAATTCTATAATATCTTCACTTTCAGTCTCATCATGAGTTTTATTCAATACACGTTTTTGGTCTATCCTAATTGGTTCATGTATTATTTAACTTGATAATTGAAACACATTTTGTCTACGATAAACAGATGTTTTAGTCATAGTTCTCTATAACTACAGTTACATTGATAACTGTTGATGGAATATTTTACTGTAAACTATTGCATATGGTTAGGTATGTGTAGGTGGATGGGGATGTGGGTGTAAGTATTCTATCTATGCACACCCACTCACACTTATACTCATACCCACACCCATACCCTATTTACTTATATTGTTGTAGATAAGCGAAACATGTAATAAATAAACAAATAAATCAGCAAAGCAAACCATAATACTAATTTTCTTGCTTGCGCAGAATTTAACCTAAAAAAACTAAAAATTAAACCAACTTGAGATTGTAAGACTGGTTCTGCTTGTGACGATAGCTTTGGGTATGTCTCAGAGTTGCGAGTGAAGAAGGAATCACTATCCAACTCCACACCATCACGAAAATAAAAGGACTAAAATAAATCGGCCCTAATCACCAAAACAAAATTAATTGAATAAGCCTCTATTCTATAAAAATTGATCGTTTCCCTTGACTCACTAGAATAGACCCACTATTTATATCCCGTATTACAAAAAAGCTTTCTATTTAATCCGTCAAGTAATACATACCTAACGTTCTACACGCCATTCAATATCTCCTTCTACCATTCAAGACACAGACCAAAAGAGTGAAACACGATCCATATATCATTGTACTCAATTAATAATTATCAGTTAACGGTGCCAGTTTTTTGAAACTCATACTCGCATTCATAAACTACAGTGATCATTTAATCATAAATCAAATACATCAACGAAAAAAAGTTAACGACAACTCATCTGGCCTATTCAAAATGAACCACATCGATTATTCTTCCATGTATAGTTATCTTTTATTCCGAACAAGATTTCATGATTAAATTCATTACCGGAACTGAAAAAAACGACAAAAAAAGAATGTTATTGATTCTATAAAAAAATCAACATGAAACCAAATTTTATCTTCACCCTGCGAATAACACATGTAGCGGCAACTCACTACCATGTCGACGTTTGTATCAATTTCAATTCCATCAGATAGCATAAGTGCGCCATATAATATTCCATACTAGAGAAACATGGGTCTTGTTTACTAACAATAGTCATATAAATCATTCAATAGTTGGAAAATGTAAAGAAAAATAAATTATTTTACCCCGCATAATAATCATATAGCTGCAGATCACAATCATCTTGAGCTATAGACCAATTTCAATTCTCATCAGTTATAGTACGTTCACCATCTAATATTCCATTTTGGAGAAACATGTATCTTGTTCACTAATGATAATAAAATAACTTATCTAATATGAAAAAAATATAGATAACAATAAGTTTTAGTGTTACTCCAGCAGCTACTGATCTTAATGCGATTTAATACAAGCACGATTTTTGAAGCAATTCCCATAGTCATCAGCTAAAATAAGTCCACCATCCATAGATAGAAATCGAAGAATTATGTGTTTTGGCGCGGTGCAAGGATATAGATGCTTATCTGCATGCACAGTGAAAAATGTTTTTAATGACTGAAAAACAGAAAATTTTATTATGACATATCAAGGAGATAAATGTTTACTTGTATGCACATTAAAAGTAATTACCGATGAGCCTAAAATATAATACTTTGGTGTGACTGGTAAGAATGAGAATGAAAAAGATTATTTGATTGAGGTTGCGGGTGGCCCGTATGTCTCTCGTTCAGAAAAGATATTTATCGAAATCGAAAAAAAAAGATTTGCGTATGTTTTTTCTAAATTTAAAATCAATGTCCCGCATGTCCCCCTTATAAACAATGTTCATAATAAATGAGAAATCTATATACTCAAAAAATTAATTTTTTTCATCACTTTTATCTTTAATCTAAATATTTTTTATTAAAATTGATTGAATTTATTCAAATAGGCAACATTTTACTTTGTTATTAGCCCAAGAAAATATCTTTCATATATCAAATTTAATCTACAACCATAAACTATTCTGAATTCTCTTTTTCTTTAAACTAAAAACATAGATATAATTTCTTTATTTCTAGCATTCCAAACTCAACTAAATTCTCTAACCGACTAGCACACACATAAATGATAGAATTACTTTAGTTTTACATTATCCGCATCTTATTCATTGCAATATTTATATATATTGCGAAAATAAATTTTCATTTTTTTCCACGTGACTCTACACTGTATTATGTGAAGAAAGGCGAGAATATATATACAATACTCGTTATTCTTTGCTTATTTACTCATGCTTCGCTGATTTTTTTTCTTTCTAATCCTTTTAACAATCGTTTAATATGCTACAAGCAAGCCATACTATACATCGAATAAGATTTTATCAAATAATCGAACATCATATCAAATAATATGATAATGCAGCTCAATCAATAGTATAAGGTATGCACATTGATATTCTAGTTAGTTTCACAACAAAGACACAAACTCGATGCCAGTAAAATGTCAAAAAACAACAGATAAAATAAAACTGTATTCATACTGTTTTTTTTCTTTATTGCAAGGTTGGTTATATGAAACAAAGGTTCAAATTATCTAATTCTTCTAATTTTTGAAAATACATTTACTGGAATTATGAAAGGCATTATATGATTTCTGGTAATAGTCCAAAAGCTGTAAGTAATCTATTTATCTTGATTTCTGCTTTAATGTCAATGTGTATATTTCTGAAAAGAGTCGAGCTAAGTAAAAACTCATTGTTACTTATTTTAAATATGAGGATTAGTATTTTTACAGATTGTAAAAATATGCATAAGTGATGCTGAATATTCCGCTATTGTTTAAAAAGAAAAACTGAAAAAGAAACGATTCGAAAATAAACGAATTGATTAAAAATGCATTTTTGAGCGGATAGTCCTAAAAAGTAAAAGTACGCATCTCTTTTGTTGTATGTAATGTATTTTAAAATAGTCAAGAGTTCTTTTCCTTTCGAGATTGTCATTGAAAACAATACTGTATACATATACAATGCAGTTTAAAATTATTTAACATCACTCCCACTTTTAAATAGATTTTAAATAATAAGAAAAATGGGAAGAAATTAAGAGTTATCGCCGTAATTAATTGGTATAGTGATGAATGCTAAATGAGTATATTATTTCCTTTTGATTTTTCTAACATCGAAATTCTTCATTCGATAAAAAAACTATTATACAAACGAGCTGTGTAACTAAAGATAGAAAAAGACAATATATTGCATCATCTCTACACTTCTAAAAGAATGTACAAAATCACCGAAAAAAAAAAATCATTATTCATTATTTCCAATCTAGAATTATTATTAGATTCGAGTAGAGGAAAGATGAGCGCTTATGTAAATAAAATCTCCACTCCTGAATAAGTATGTACCTTTTTTTAAAAACGTTTCTCTGCCTGAAGTGTGGTCCCCATTGACATAATAACATATTGAGATGCAATTTTGACATAAATGCAGTTTACTTTTCGCATTTTATCTGTCCGAATTATTATTCTTTTTCACTGTAAAGTATGTATACTATATAAGAAACTTTAAAACTAATATCCTTTGAATCGGCACATAGTTTTATCATACATTCGCACAAAAACATGTCTACACTTCAGCCAAAGAAAATAGTATATTTTTTGCAAACAAACAGCCAGATCCAGTGCAGTCAAATTATTGAGTGGAGGCAGGACCACAGTAGG
>CAJNOI010001278.1:0-16791 GCA_905250115.1 Adineta steineri | reverse complement strand
TTACAACGTCTAACAAAATTTGTTCGTCGCCTAATCGCGTCGTACTTTTTCTATTGTTTATTCTATTCACCTGCTGTACATTACCAACTATCTCAAATGCATATCCTCTATCGTCATCTTCATTATCATTCATTGACAATATTAACAATGATGACAACAATGATATTGATATTAACAATCGACGCTGGTTAATGTTAGATGAAACAATATCGAACAATAAATACATTGATCGTAATAAACGTGGTACTGGTTTTTATATTGTTCGTCAAGGCGATTATATTGTTCTTATTCCTGATTCGAAACATCATTTTACAAAAAATATACGTCCTTATATTGGTCGTCGATGATAGACATATATATGTATGTGCGTGTGTGTTTAATTTTTAAAAACTACCATCTTTAAAAATGTGCTTATTCCGAATAGCAGAGAATAAATAAAAACAAAAACAAGACCTACTATCATAATATTGTTGAAGTAAATCATTATCATTATCAGCACAGGACAATTGTTGAGATAAACATTGACTTATAACTGATTGATCAATCCATTGTTCAACAGATAGTCGAATATTTTCTTTATGATATATATCTTGTAATAAATGAATATATCGTTGAGAATTGGCATTTAAACGAACAATTAATTGCCATAATTGTTCATATAAATCTCCTGAAGTCTATAATCAAAAGAGAATATAAAAATTAATCAAAATCTGTTGTATTTCAGTTATACGCAACGTCTATGACCTATATAAGTGATCCATTAATGAGTACTTTAAATCTTCTTTATTCATAATAATTTATTAATATCTAAGCCAACTCTTCGAACTTCTAAGAATAACTTTAAAGTACTAGTAGTCATGTTCTATGACTCCTCTTGTGTCTGTTAAAAATAAATCAGTTGTAATGGAAATGAAAGCCTTGTGAATATTGTCATACTGTACTCTTTCAAAGTCAGCTTGTCAAGAAAAAATTAGCAATTACATAAACAAATATATTATCTGTCATTTCAAATTATCGACTAATTTTTAAAGAAATTATTGATCTACATAATCATTTTTACAGCATATTTAGTTTTATACTTCAAAAAAAGATAACAAAATCAAACTACTATCTAAATATTACATTTCAGATGTAGTAGGCGTTTACTATAAAGTCACGTATTAATATAATAGTTTGATTAAAGAGTTGTTATACACAAAATGAATATGAATCTAATCAGCCTTGATTCAATCAACAACTGTATATTGAGAATAGGCTTATTTTAATTTATGCAATGAACTATTAAGGTGCTAAAACTATTTGAATAAATATAGAATTATTAAAAATATCTTTTGAAAATCTTCTACATCATGAGAGTATAAATCAATCGTGCGTAGAACGTAAAAACTCTATATGTGGCAATGTTTGACGTAATGAAGAAAAAAAAGTTGTTACAATAGAATCCCAGTAGGATTTATTATGGAATAATATATACTGTCAATGTGTGTTTTATGATTGAAAGAAGATGTTAACTTCAATATATCACGACTTGTGTATAGTGGGGGCGAAAACACAAGGGTTTTACATGTTTCTCCTACGCTTAATTATACAATAATGATATCTATTACAATCGAGATAAATTAATTGAATCAAACTACTTCATTTGTTATAATAAAAATATGTAAAGTTCAATAGAATTGACATATTCTCTGTATAATTTCGACAGAATTATAAATGTCAAATAACCTATTCTTTTATACGCCTACACATCGTTTGTATGATCGAATATTCAACAAAATAAGATAAGTTTTTCAATACATTTTGAACAAAGAACTATCAGGAAATACTCTTAATAAATAAAGTAATATATAAAAGAGATTAGATAACATCCGGGTACTTTGCGACTGACTTCTTTATTCTTTTTTAATATTGATGATTTTTTACACAAAAGTTACGTAGTTTGAAATATTAAAATTTCTTTTGATAAAACTTTACAATTCATTCAACTATAGAACATAACCTTATTTAGTTAAATAAATAATCATTACTAATGAATTATGTCAAAAGAAGAAAGATATTTATGACTATTTAAGTATTCACGATTTACCGAATTATTAAAGGATTTCTTTTATTCTTTTATATTATCTTTCATATATATTCTCTATAATTTGCATTATATATGAAGATCATTTGGATTTATGATCATAAAGAATTCTTTTTTCTTATAAAAGAAAACTAAGCTATTCAAACAATACTAATCTTTATAGAATTTTCTCGAATGAAATACAATGATATACATAGAAAGTGTTTAGTTTTTCATATATATAATTATATTTTAGACAAAAATACTTTTTAAAGTGAAGTTGAAAGTATTGCTCGATTGAAGTAGAGATGTCGATTTTACATAAATAATCATATTAATCAATAAAACTTTTGAAATACTCTTGTATAAATTTAAGTATCAGCTAATGTCAATATTAATGCTAAGTAAGCATTCTTTCATTATAAATGGTTCATGACATTTTTTATTAATCTAGAAAATTGAGATTTTCGTCACGAATGTATTTATTCAAGGCTATTAATTTCGACTTTCGAACTAAGATTGAATATAACTGACATACATGATTAAGAGTTATGTTGTGTAAAAATACGTTTTATTTCTTATCACTTTTTTCTGAAAGATATCATAATATACCAAACACTTCGTCGTCATCTACTAATTTATCATTATGAATATATTGTTCTAAGTCAAGTCAAGTGTGCTCTAAATTTGGAGTTTACGGATATCTAAGTTTTCGCGAAAAACTGTAATTATCTGTTTTTGATTGCTCTAATCGATACTCTGAATTGTGCTGAGTCGACTGATGATGCCGAAGAAAAAAAGCACACAGTTACAAGCCACAAGTTATCGAAAGTTCGAAGCTCACTTAACTTGACCATTTGCTATGGATAAAATTAGGCTTTGTCATTCTATCGCAATTCATTAAATATAAAATAATACTATACCTGTTTAAGACCATGTGATAAAATAGCTAGAATAGCTAGTCGAAGTCTTTCAATTGCGCCATATTTTGTTGTTAAGGAATCACCTCGAAATTGAATTAATAATTCAACTGTTGATTTTAGACTGGATAAAAGACTATTGACAGATTGGGATCTAAATAATAAAATATACATACAATACTTGATAAAATAGTTTAATGAATTAAACTTACGGAGTATTCATTCTTTATACAATAAAAACAAGCAAAATCCAAATTATTCTAAATCATATTGATTTCGATTTTATCTAGATAAATTATATATTTTAGAATAAAAAAATTGATAATTCATCTTCGAAATAACAATTCTTTATTAGAAAAATTTGATATAATTAAGATATAGTGATGTGGTGAGTCAAAGTTTACTATAAGATAAAAGAAGTTGTTATCAATACTGAGTAATTTCAGATAGTGAAATCAAATAGAAGTATATTAATCATTTGTGTATATGTCGAAAATTGCTTTTGGTAAATAACGAACTATCTTTCGATATAAAAAATTACCCTTATTTTACAAGAATGCTGAACTTTCGTTTGTTTAAAAATAAATTTCATCGAATTTTGATTGCAATACCTCGCTATTCGTTTTATATCCAAACAGAATTTTTTTATAACAATGAATTTTTCAGGAAAAAATTCAAATCACCAAAGTAACTCATAAGAATTCATTCTATTTTAGGTTGTCGAGTTGTTTAGTTTTGAATTTTATTATAACAAAAAAAAATGTTATTCTTATTAATTTAAACTTAAACATTTCTTACATATATTTATTGAAAAAAATTTCAATTAGTCATAACAAGAAAAAAAGTAAACATCATGTGTGTCGATCCATATTTTACCTAACCGATATCTTTTCGTCCAATCTGTATGGAGAGGAGCAAGAGCAAACATTTTGTCTGTCAAAATAGACGTGTATTCATTTTCATCATGTGTACTATGATATGATCTAACGTATATTTTTTTATTTTTCAGATGTAAAAAGAACTTTCAATTAGTTTCCAAATCCTCTTTTTTTTTCTTTTTCTTCCATCCGTCCCTTTTATTTTCGGGTTATCATCATCCAGAATAATATGTCATCCGATCAACATCAACAAATACCTGCTAAAGTTCTTGATGACTTATGCAGGTACTTATTTTGTCTCTAAATTTATATTTTGTTTTAATTTTTTTTTGTTATAATTTAGTCGTTTTATTATAAATATTCCAGCTGAACAACGTGAAGATCTTGTTCGTGTATTATTTGCCGTTGAATTAGCTCATTGGTTTTTTATTGATTTCTATTGTGAAGATTATAATGATTTACATGTTTGTAATATAAAAGATTTTGCCCAACAAAGTAAATATATTTTATTTTCAAAGAAAAACAAAAAACATCGATTCATTTAGTTTTTCAACATTGTCCATTTTTATGTAATTATGTTCATAATCTTGATACAATTCTATCACGTTGGCGTGGTTATAAATTAAGTGTACCAACATATGGTGCAGTTTTGCTTGATCCAACATACGAACATGTTTTACTTGTACGAGGATTTTACAATCGTGAAAGTTGGGGTTTTCCAAAAGGAAAAGTACAAGAAAACGAAAGTCCGTTAAAATGTGCCATACGAGAAGTAAAGAAAAAGAAGATTATTACGAAAGAGAAACAAACAAATCTATATTTAGGTTATGGAAGAAGTTGGTTTTGATATGAAAGATCGTGCTTTTGATGATCAATATTTAGAACGTGATCTCAATGGACAACTTATTCGATTATATATAGTTAAACAAGTACCACTTGATACAAAATTTGCTGCTAAAACAAAGAATGAAATTAAAGTAACTCTATATATAAATAAACTGTTAATTTTAAATTTTCTTTATTCCAGGAAATGCGTTGGTTTCGTCTTTCCGATTTACCATGTCATAGACGTGACACGACACCTCAAATGACATTAGGTCTTAATCCAAAAGCTTTTTTTATGGTTATACCATTTATTAAGTAAGAATTAAATTATTCTCATAGAATTTATCTACATGAAAAAATAATCTTATTTTTTTTTGTAGAGATTTACGTCGTTGGATTAATCAAGAGCGTGGAATTTATTCATCATCAAATGGTGATTCAGATAATGCAAATGAATATATAAAACGACGTGAACAAGGTCATTTACAACATCATCATTATCCTCAAGTCCGAAGTCGAAGAACAACATATCATGGAGGTACAGGACCAACACCAGCTAATACTCGTCAACCAACAATTTTACAAAAACTTTTTGGTGTTGATCATCAAACATCTTCATTTAGTAAGTATAAAAATATATGATGAACATAAAATCTTCATTTTCGTTTCAGTTCGAGATAATACATCTATGAATGAACAACGAAAAAATTCAAGTAAAATTATTGCTAATCTTACAACGCATAGTGCAGATGAACAACAAGTTCCAACATCACATAAATTTCAAACACAATTAAGTGTACAAGATACAATTCAACGGCATTTTTGTCAAATACTTAAAAATGATTCGCTTACTGTTACGGATAATACATCGATTACAGAAACATTGCTTATGAGAGAAAATAGTTCATCAACAACAGCTACATTAAGTATGTTATATGATATAAATTGAAATTTGATTCTAATCATATGAGAAAGAATAAAGTCTACCTACAAATTGTTTATATGACCTTCGAGATAAATAAAAATAGGAACAGATGGATATTAATTTAATAAAGAAACCATTTTTGTTTTGTCAACAATAATTTATTCAAATATTGAAGTCTATGCTTGTTTATTGTCTTTTGTAATGCAAAGAAAGAAACGATAAAGATCTTGAATATCAATAGTTCATATGTCCCCATAAAATGTTCGATCTGAATGACAAAATCTATATATTCCTCATGAAAATCTCAAGAGATGATAATGATTAATGTTTATTGCATGATCAATAGTATGAATAATAATAATAAAAAAATTCTATTCTAAAGCAAACAAAAAAATCTGATCTGTTATTTTGTACGAAAGAATAAAATTTTTATTTTCATCTAGTTGCTACACAATTAACACCTCCAATGTCCAATGATGATGAAAATAAACGTCCGTTAACGAGTAAAAATCGTTCAAATAATAATGAATCATCATCACATAAAGAGAAAAAGACTGCTAATATAACAAATCAAGTTCAATATCGAATTTTACAACGTGGTGAACTAGATGAATCAATATCAACAATAAAAAATGAATTAAATACATCTGAAAATAGTACTTCAGCTAAGTCTCAACGTAATCGGCGTAAGTTTAAATAGTGAATAAATTACTTTTTTTTCATATCATATATATATATAGGTCGTGCAGATCGTCGTTTAAATAATGATCTTAACCGTAAACAACAAAATCAACAGCAACCATTTTCAAATTTAACAAATAATAATTCTTGCAATAGTCAAAATTCTCATACGTTTCGTTATGGTGGTCCACGTTGTTGGACGCAATTTCGTTTAAATCGTTCTGAAGTCTTTCGTTGTCTTCGAGAGTAATACAGAATGTTTTCTTCTTGTGTTTTTCTTTATACGTTTATGTACATAAGACAGTCAACTCTTCTCTCTTTTTTTTGCTGTACGCATAGCTTTTGCTTTTGTTTCTCATAAATCTACGTGTGTATATCGTCGAATGATAGTGTTTGTATGTGCAACACATTATATATCTATCTATGTATTTATCTGTATGACTTTTTTCTTTTTGTGGATGTACTTCTGAATGATCAATTCGTGTTTTTTTTGTTGTGTTTTCTTTTTGTTTCGTTACATTCCCGTTGTTTGTCTTTTGTCTTCCGATGACCACCGGTTTAAAATTGTTCTTGAATTTTTTTTTCTCGAACAAAACCTGTGTCTCATTCTCTATGTGCCAAAACTTGATCGTACTGTATTATTCGAGTTTTTTTTTTGTTTGCATTTAGTTTTGTGCTATCTATAAAAAGAAAAGATGAATATATTTAAGCACAAGCAACAGTTTGTTGTAGTTATATATATATATGTATGTATTTATATATATATAAATCATTCTCATCGCGTTGTTTACTCATAGTCGGCCAAACAAATGTGATGAATCTTTATTCTTTACGTTATTATTGTTGTTCGTCATAATAGATGATTGTTTGTCTGTTTTCTTTTTTTTTGCATATTTTGTCTTGAAATTTTCTTTTTTCTTTCGCGTTGCGTGCTCGGATAATTGTATCTCAGTCTATTTGTACACACAAACGAATGTGATATGCATACATTTCTTTTTATGTGTATGTGTGATCATTATTGCTGTTACCTCTATTATTTCCTTTTTTTTGTTTGTTGCTACTCTCTGTATTGACATTTTGGGTTACAGTTAAAAATATGTTTGTGTGCATGTGTGGTTTTTTTTCTCCTTGTGTGTGTCTTGGCAAATGTCTATGTAAATCGTTGTGCGTATATATCAGAAGAAAAATAAACGAAACATCAAGAGAATCATCTTAGCTCACTTGTGTTCAATGTCATTTTAACATGAGTACAATCGACCAGGGAATAACAAATAAGTGGATTGCATCATACATCGGGCTGTTTAGTTTGCCGATGTTAATTTATTGTTTTTTCTTTTTTATGATAGTAATTATTGAGTAAGAGGAAAAGAAAAGAAATGTCTTTCGTCGTTTCTCTAGTTCTTCCGTCATCTTATCTAGCATGTGCTTTGCTTTCACAATGATAAGTCATTAACAAACGACAACAACTAAATTCGGTTTTTTTTCCAATTTTTTTTCTTTCTAACTTTTTCTAACAGAATGGATGACATTTATATGTGAACGACAGCAATGGCAAACGAGATGCTAGTCATCTGCACACCCGAGAGAGCAATAGAAATAGAGACAGAGAAAGAGAAAAAGAAAAACTCCAATCTCTCTGTCTCTCCCGCTCTCTCTCTCTCTCTTGGTTTCTTCTTCAGTCGTTGTATTCAGAAAGAAGAATGTCAAACCTAATAACAACAACACACAGAACCCATCATTCATTTTGTCAAATGATTTTGGAATATTAAAACCAAATATATAAGTGCCTATTGGACTCAAAACTACATCTAATGGATGAACGATCGATAAAAAATGGTGCACATCAAAAATTGATTAGAATGTTTGTTGACAATAATAGCGATGAGAAGAGAAATATGATTGAAAGACAACCATCAAGTAAAACTGGTATGTAGAATAATATAATTTGAGATATTGAAATAATCTAAATATTTCATTTATCAAGGGATATCTTTCTACAATAATAGTACTTTGTTAATCAGCTTTTTCTTTCTTCTTCTTTTGTAAAGATTTCTTTTTTTCATCTTACTTCATTCTCTATTTATTCACATCATTTATTCTATTATCTACTATCATTAGGCTATCCATTACCATCTATGATGATTGTTGGAATTATTTCATCTCTTATGATGGTTATATTTATTATCGGATTAGCTTTTACTCGATATTATATATATAATAAACGACGTAAAACTGATCCAAAAGATTTATCCTATAGTGTATCAAATTATTGGCGTCAACCAGTTCCATCAACATCCGTCGATAGTTTTATTCCACTACCTATAGATAATAGTCGTCATCAATCTAATCAAGAAATAAATGAAACGAGTCGAATCCTTAAAAGTTCATTTTCATGGCCGGAAGCAACATTACTTCATCAACAGCAACAGCAACAAGAAAAAGGCGAATATGCATCAACGATATCATCATTATCAAATTCTTCTACAATGGAAAATATTCTTCAACCAGCTTCATTAACTTTTACTATTCGACGGGATGAAAAAATTGGATCATTATTTGTTCATATTCTTAGTGCAAAAGATCTTTTTGTTTATCGTCGTAATCGACAACCAACAGTTATAGATTCGTATGTTAGAATTGAACTTGTATCAACAGAACGTAATGATAGTGAAGGTAAATGTCTATTTTAATATATACTTTCATTAATCAATTACTTTTTTCTATTTAAAGAATCATTTCAATCAATGCGCACTCATATAATTAAAAAAAATCCTCATCCGATTTTTGATGAAGTCTTTGAATTTCCAAACCTTCATCAAATTAAAAATCCTAATAATCTATCTGTATATTTTACTTTATTAACATATGATACATTTACACGCGATGAAATCCTTGGACAAGTTGTATTTCCAATTGTTTTACCGGATGGAATAACAACAAATGCTCTTGATACAAAGGAAACGACATTTACACGAGATATAATACCTCGTCATCAACAGGTATAGATTAGAAAAATATTGAATTTATTTTTATCTAAAACATATAAATATTTAGTTAAGTAATCAACAACTTGGACAGATGCTTATCTCATTATGTTATCAACCAAAAGATAATACAATAACATTAATTGTTTTAAAAGCATCCAATTTACCACGTATTGGTACAACAAGATTGATTAGTTAGTAATCTATCATTTTCTATTACGTACATTTAAATACTTTTTTGTTCTTTTTAGATCCTTATTTTAAAATTTATATGTTCTATAAAGGTCAACGTATAATTAAAAAACGAAGTAGTATTAAACGAACAACACAATGTCCTGTTTATAATGAATGTTTTACATTTCATATACCTGATAATGATTTACAAAATATTCATTTTGATATAATACTTTTCGATTATGATCATCATATGAAACATGAACCAATTGGTACATTATCAATTGGAAATAATACTAATGATATAAATCAACATTGGAATGATGTATGTCATAGACAAATTACGAAACAAATAGCACAATGGTATCAATTAAAACCATTTAATATATTGAATTACTAACAGAATAAAATGACGTTTATATGTATGTCACATACATAAAAGCACAAAATATGATTATCACATATTCAATTGTATTTATGTGTTGTTGTCTGTGTGTCGTTTGGTTATCGAATAAATAGATAGAGAAAGAAATTATATGTATTTTTGATTTAAAAAAATATTTTCGTTGGAATATAAAATCGAAATAATAGATAAACATCTTTCTTTCTTTTTTTGTTTGTTTCTAATAAATATTAGTATTCTTGATCATTATAGAATTCTAAAAAGACAAATTGCCGACTTGTTAAAACGGAAGGATTTCTGCTTCATATCCGGTATAACAGATCGATGTTGTTCTACTAGATTTTCAATGTATTGATGAGGTATATTTATGAAAATATTACAGTATATGTAAAAAAACAAAACTTTCATAAAATAGTGTACACTGATTTATTTGAATAATTATCGTTGGTTTAAAAAGATGATTGATGAACTCTGATTTGATTTCGAAAGACTCATATATCATTCTGTAATAAATATAAATTATTGTTTTTTTTTTACAAGAAATTATCATTAATCAATCAATAAAATGAGCGTGACTTGCAATAAATTAAAAAACCTAGTATCTAAAGAGTAAAAAAATGAAATTCAAAAACAGAAGTTCAAAAAAAAGGCGGCTGTTCACCTATAAATAGAACTAGATCTATGGGATTTTATTTCGAAGATTAGTTATAATCTCTTATCTGTATCATATTCAGTGACTTCAATTAACCATAAAAATGGAATACTCATAATACCCTTTTTACTCTATCATGCAAAGCTAAATACTTCTTAGCAGAACTAACTCTACTAATAAATAAGAAAGCCTATTTACTTGACTTTATCTGTTTATGCCCATATCTTGTGGATAACATTCTAGAACAATTCGTGCCATTAGATATTTTCTTTCGAGTTATAATTATTTTAGCGAATCCTTACTAAATAACAGTATATCATAAAACATCATCTATTGTGTATTGAAACTTTCCAGTTTGAAGGTCATATGTTAAGATATTCTGAATTTAGTTAGTTATCATAATTCACAGAACTAAAGCTGTAATAATATAAATACATTCAAGGTTCTTTTATAGATTATAAGCCATAGCGAATGATTTCATCTGGATAGATTCTTTCTCTCTTGAGTCTGATCGAATTCAACATGATTTTATATCTCAATTCCTCGATGACAAACTATCGTTAGGATAAATCCGCAAACGATCAAGATAAAACAAAACAAGATTTATTGGTCTAATCTCATCACTCGATAAAAATCAACAATAGTCAATTACATCAATAGACTTGATGTCAATTTCAAATTAACTAATCAAACTATACATGGGGTATGTATTGACATAATCAAACATCGGAAATAAATAATAAAATCATCACAACGATAAAACTCTATTCTATTATTTTTAAAATCCGAAATGAAAAAAAAGATTATTTCGATTTAAATAATTATTGAAAAAACAAAACAATGCGTCTAATCAATCATCTTCACCATACAGATTTGTCCGTTTAGAGCGCCACAATCACCCAATATTATATGCATATATATATATATTTTCTTTTTTTTTTAAGCTAGTGTGTATACACAGATATATACATATTCTTTCATTCATCCATTCTTTCTTTGTCCTTCGTGTTGAACATATATGTCGAGAGAAATTAAATTAAAGGTATAGATTATATTACAAAACGAGCAAATCTTTTTCTAAATAAGTTACAATAAAAATAAAAAAAAGAAAGAAGAGTTTGTAGTTTCTTTACAAATTATTTCTATAAAAATATGTGAGCATTTCTTTTTTTTTTTTTCTTCTCAGTTTCTTTTTTCTGTATTTTGTCTGTCTTATTTGGCATTCGTCGTCAGCAATAGAAACATTGTCGTCATCGGTATTATTTTCTTTATTATTATTATACTTAGAATAACTTTTTTAAATAATATTATTATACAATGAACGTTTTTAAGGTTGATCTTATTTTACAAATGGATCTGTGCCCTTGACCTCGACCTTTTCTCTGATCATTATAACCTCTCTTTTTTTTTATAGTAAAGAATGAACGACACAATTGAATATGTATACTATATAGAAATGACCATTACCACCTGTTCGATAGATTTTTTTTTGTTCAATAAAAAGTAATTATTAAATGAGAAGAGATTTTCTTGTTAGACATATGGTTTAATTTATCGTGATTTATATCAATTATATGTTAGGTTTGTTTTATAAAATGTTGATGTCTATTATATTGGTTAAAAGACATTCATCTGTTATTTCATTACTCTATATTTACAGTTGTGTTGTGTATTGTCTTTCTCTTTCTCAACTGACGTGTCCTGTCCTTCGAATCGACTTGCGATTTTCACATTTTTTTTCTCGTCCCATTGCATGATTTTCATGTGTACAAAAGAGAGAGAGAGATTGTGTGCGTATGTCTGCTGTCGACTATTTGCACAATTACGTTTGCTCGTTCTTAGGCGCAATGTGTTCATATTCGTTTTATCGTTTGAAAAAACGAGAGAGAGACAGAAGAAAAAAAAGACATACAGAATATTTGTTGATTTTTTATTTCTCTCTTTTTTTTTTTTCTTAAATATACTTCTTCGTCTTTTGCCTCGATAGGAAAAAAACACGATGATATAAAAGTGTGCATGTGTGTGATATCGATATTAGACCATCACTATTGTTGCGAATAAAGAAAAGAGACTTGGATAAAGTGTAAAGAGAGAAATGACGACTTATTTATTTGTTTACGAATAGAGCGCTACAACCGCCTACTCTTAATGACATTCTCTGCAAAAAAAAATGCGAAGGAGAATAAGGGGAGAGATGAAAAATAGAATATGCTTGACTCGCCGTTATAGTGTGTGTGTTGTTCGGGGAAGGTTAGTTAAAGCACAAATGTATAGTTCTTTCTCTATCATAGTGTGTGTCGACGTCTCTTTTTCCTTCTTCTTCTTTTTTCTTTATCGCGAACGTCCATGTCTATCTTCAGTGCATCAATGGATGATTGTTGGATTCGTTGTTCGCATCATCAACATCATACATATGTATATATGTATGTATAAATATACATATTCAACTAAGCTAGACAAAAAAATTTGAACATTGAACTATTTGAGGGTTTTTTTCTTCTCTTTCTTTCGTGTCATTTTCTTTCCTCGAACTTGTTCATATATTTGTTACAATTATGCTCATAAAAGCAATCATAACAGATATTCTATAAAGCGAGATATCACGAATGATATTTTATATAGATGATAGGATATTGACAATATCATTAAATTGAGATTTTTTCTTTTAAATCAATATAAATTTGATATGATAGATTGATTGAAAGTTATGTTATTGCATAAGTGTCTCACTCAAGAAGATTCTATAATACGCTGAATAACGACGATGACGATAAAACATCAACCCTTCCCACCAACAAAAAAAAATAGGAGAATGGAAAAAAACCGGAATATAAGGGTAAGTCGTGTTCGTCGAGTAAAAAGAGAGTAGACATATGATAGCGATGAATAACCCCTTTCCGCCACGTCCAACACTGCCGGTAAACAAAACACATCAACATGCATTGGATGGAATTGCACGGAGATGTGAAGGTTCTGTTCCTCACCTGTCTCTTTGTTATTTGCAATGTGTTCTCATTGTTGTTATTATTTTTATTTTTTGTTTCTTCTTCTTTTTTCTTTTTTCCTTTTATTTCTTAAGTTATTCGATAAGTTAAATACATATTCATATGCACATGTTAGTCATTCAAAATCATTTCTTCCTTTCTATAAACGACTTGTTCAGTTTACTTTTTTTTTTTCGTTTTCTGTTGAAATGACAAAACGAAAGTATTTTATTATTTCTCTACATTTCTAGATATACATATACATATACATATACATATAATACTATCAAGCAGACAATTCATACCGAAACAATCTTATAATGATATCAACTAGTGGACTTAAACGTAAATCATCTTCATCATTAGATAATAGTAATGTAATAACAACACCTAATCATAATTCAATATCAACATTAACAAAGAGATTCCGTGGTATTGCTTATGATGGGTAAGTTGAAAAGAATAAAAAGCGAAGAGCGTCGTTGCGCCCGCTTGCCCGCTGCCTTATTCGTTAGTTCAGTCATCCTACATTTCTTTTTTTTTTCTATCCGAATATGATGATTGTCGTGGTAACGTTCAATTGGTCGTCCTCGTCGTCGACGTTAGTAGTGGCGTTCCACCATCACCATCAGATAGATATTTTCATCCCTTCTTTTTCTTCTTTTTTTTTCTTTTCTCTCCTTATTTCTCGTCCCACCTTCCGCCATTCACTGCTTCCGAACATTAAATCGAACCTCGCCACCGTTGTTACTTACTCGTCGTATACATGTTGTTTCGTTCTTTTTCTTTCCTTTATCTTGAACGAACAACAACAACAACAATAATAATAAGAAGAACTATCGTTGATCATCAGCTTTGTCTCAAATAAACTAACATAATCTTGTTATGTTGATTTCTTTTAGAAAGAACAATCAGAATGAACATCGAATGTCATTATTATCATCAAAAATTAAATCTGAACAAGAATCGAAAAAGATGATGATTATCAACGGTACACAAAATAATACTTATAAACGATTAGATGAATCTGAAATGACACCACATATGCTTACTGAATATCGTCGTCTTCAACATGAATTACAATGTCAAGAGGCTCTACTTGTTCTTATGCAAAAGCTTAAAACAAATCAAAGACTTATATCACAAACAAATAACAATAATAATAATAATAATGGTATAAAACCACGAACAACGACATCAACAACAACGCCAGCAACAGCAACAAAACTAAATCAACAATTATCATCAATAACAGATGGAAAAATTCCATTAACAGCAACTAAACAACAATCAGTAATATTTTCTTTTATAAAAAAACGTATTGTTCTTATTTTTTCTTTTTCTTTTCAAAAAAAAAGATTAATTCAAATCGATCAACACCAACAAAACCACCTCATCCGAATCAATATACTGTTAATCGTTCAAATAATAATTCACAAATATCCCAACAACAATCATCAAAAAATTCTCTATCGACACCTCAGGCTACTCGTCAGTCAAATAATAATAATAATAATAATCATAGTACTAATAATACCGCATTACCAGCAGCCGCAACGCGTATATCATCAACAGTACCTACATCAGCGACAAAAAATTCTTCTGTTACATCAACTACAAGCAGTTCATCAAAAAGTATATATACTCAACTCCTAGAAATATTAAAATTGAAATTTTTTCTTTAGGTAATGGTGTTGCTGCTGAACAACATTTATTAAATGCTAAATTAGCATTACGTAAACAACTCGAACAAACTTTATTACAGATTCCAACACCTAAACCGTCCATATGTGATTTAACATTTATTCCTGGTGTTAATGGTTGGTCTGAATTTCTTACTTTTCTTGGACTTGAACAAGCACTTAATACATACTCAGATATTGTTATTCGTCGTAATCCATCTGAAATTTCAATGAATTTGCCATATGTATGTGCCCAATGTGGTACGGATTGGTCTGTAACATGGCATGAAATGTCATCGAATAGTGATACAAATTCTGATGAAAAAATTTTATGTGATCGTTGTACAAAAACATCACAGAAGAAATTACTTAAACAAGATCATTCAAATCGTTTACGACAAGCATTTATTAAAGCATTACAACAAGAGAAAGAACTTGATGCTAAATTTCAACATCAATCATCGCCATCAACGGCGACAATAACTACGACTACTACGCCAACTACAAATAATACCGTCACACCGACAACAGTTAAACAATCGTCATCTTCTCAACAACATAGTAGTAAACATACGCATCAAACAAATAAACATTCGAATAAACCTTTATCAACAAAAACAAGTTCACATCATCATCACCATCATAATAATAATAATAATAATAGTACACATAATAATAATCATCATTCTCATTCACATCATCATCACCATCATCATCATAGTGGGAAAAGTAATAGTAGTAGTTCATCGAAAAGTCATAATGCTAATCTTTCAACAATTCCAACATTAACTCCAACACCAGCTGAAACATTAGCATCAACATTAGCTGCATTACAAACAAATGAACAAATGGAATTTTTTCAAAAACATTTTTTATCCAATATGCTTCCGTATGCTGTTGCTAATCAAGCAGCAGCACTTGCGGCTAAATCAAGTCAACAACAACAACAACAAGCAGCTTTAGCAGCATTACCAGCAATGGCTGCTTCACTTATGCGTCAACCAAATCCAGCTCAATATTTACTTGATATGATACCACAAGCAGCTAAACAACAACATCATCATCATTCGAAATGAATTTATCTTCTTCTTCTACTTTTTTTGTACAGTTTTTTCTTTTGTGTTCTTCTTCTTCTTCTTCTTCTTTGTCGTCGCTTAAAGTCATATGAAAGGAGTCATAAAGAAGATCTTCTGTTTTTGTTTTTCTTCTCTCACTTGTTGTATGTGTGTAGACTGCAATACAATTTTATCTTCATTTTCGTTTGCTTATCACGACATAACATAAGTTTGTACGAAAAAGATCAACATTTTCGATAAAGAAAATCATTTTTTCTTCTTCTTGTTTTGATAATTACTGAATATTTTCTTTTTCAAAATTCTAAGAAAGATCGAACTAGAGATATGCTTTCTTTTTCTTTTTTTCATGTTGTTGTTTTTTTGTTTTTTTTTTCTTTTGAAAACTTCAAAATATGTCAATTTTGATCTCAATCGTGGCAGTGCCATGAGAATAGATTCTGTTTTTGAAAACAATTGGTTCTTTGTGTTGTTTTTTTTCTCATTTTTGAAATGGAATATATGAAGAGAAATAAATAACTATAAGAGGAAAATGTAATATTATATAA